>PVIH01011187.1:8353-70759 GCA_004025045.1 Sigmodon hispidus | reverse complement strand
AAACAACCTAGATGTCCCTCAACTGAAGAATGGATTAACAAACTGTGGTACATCTACACAATGGAATACTACTCAGCAGTAAGGAAAAATGATATTCTAAAATTCACAGGCAAATGGATGGATTTGGAGAATATCCTCCTGAGCGAAGTCTCACAAACTCAGAGAGATAAGCAGGGGATGTACTCACTCACTAGTGCTCACATGTACTTTTGACAGACTTGGAAATGTTACAGTACACCTCTGAATAACTTACAATGTGAGGAAAATGTATTCTCATGTTTTTCTGTGCCTGTCAATGTGGCAGACAGAATGGAAAAATACAGAAGAAAAGAACACAAATATAAGGAGAAACATGACTCTTTCACAAGTATAAATGACCTTCTAAAGACCAAGCAGCATATTTTATCTAAATACTTTTAAAAAATTAGTTTAGGCAAAAACTTGGGAGCTCAAATTTTGTGGATTTTTTTCCTCTCTTGCTGTGATAACATCCTGACAAAAACAACCTAAGGAATGCTGGGTTTATCATGCTCACAGATCAGGGATACACAGTCCAGCGAGGTAGGGAAGGGCCTTGAAGCAACTGTCACACTTTAGCCACAATGAAGAAGCTTCAGCTATGAGTGCAAATGTGTGCTTAGCTCACTTTATCTATTTAGACAAGCCTGGATCTCTTTCCCAGGAGATGAGTGCTCTTGCTCACAATTAAGGTGGGTTGTCCACATACATTTGTATCATTCACATAACTCCTTATAGGCATATCCAAAGGACTAGGTCCCAGGTGACTCCAGATCCTTGTAGGTTGACAACAAATGATATTCAAACTTAATTTACTAGGTGCACTGACATTTTCACAGTGCATTGATAGAACTCATACGGGAAATGCTTTTCCTTTATGTAGCTAAACAGGTCATTTGAAACCACCCTCCCCCACAAAAAAAATCTATAAAGTGTATAAGGTATGTTAATGAAGTTCAAGCTCATAAAAATATAACCATTATCCATACTCATATACATGTGTTGGTTAGTTTTTATCATCTTGGCACAAATTAGCGTCATCTGGTTAGCGGAAACCTCAAGAGGTGAGTTGTCTCCATCAGACTTGTCGGTGCCAATGCCTGTGGAGCATTTTCCCAATTATTCCTGATGTGAGAGATACCAGCTACTTTGTACAGTGCCTCCCTAGGGCAGTTGGTCCTAAGTCATACAAGAAAGCAAGCTTAGCAAACCATATAAGCCAGGAAGGAAGGGTCCTTCAAGTTCTCTGCTTTGGCTCCTGAATTCTATGTGTGTGTGTGTGGGGGGGGTATTTTATTTATTCTTCCTTCATTTTAACAATATGTTTTGGGGGGAATAAAATAGGTTTTCTCTTTTTAACTATGCTAGCTTTCCCAGAAATTGTTCTCTAGTCCAGGCTGGCCTTGAACTCAGAAAGATCTGCTTGCCTCCTCCTGAGTGTGCTGGAATTAAAAGTGTGTGCCATCATTTTCCAGTGACTTATTTTTCTTTTCTATATAACATCCTCTCCTCTCAGCAGCCCCACTCCCAACCCAAAGCGATTCCTCCTGCATTTCTTTTCAGAAGAGATCAGGACTCCCAGGATTATCAACTGAACATGGCATAACAAGTTACAATAATACTAGGCAAATAAACTTATTTAAGATGAAGTGGTTGAGGAGCAAGGGGAACACTCCTCCATTGTTGGTGGCAGTGGAAGCTTGCTCTGCCACTCTGGAATGCAGTATGGCGGTTTCTCAGAAAACTGGGAATCAATCTCCCCAAGGATCCAGCAATACCACGATTGGGAATATACCCTAAAGACACACATTCACACCCCAAAAGCATTAGCTCAACTATGTTCATAGTAGTATTATTTGTAATAGCAAGAACCTGGAAACAACCTAGATGTGCCTCAACTGAAGAATGGATGAACAAACTGTGGTATATCTGCACAGTGGAGTTCTATTCAGCAGAAAAAAAAAAAATCCTAAAATTTTCAGGCAAATGGATGGATTTGGAGAATATCCTCCTGAGCAAGGTCTCACAAACTCAGAAAGATAAACAGGGGTTGTACTCGCTCATTAGTGTACTTTAAACAAAAAAAGCTAAGCATGTTCAAGTTGCAAACCACAACCACTGAACAGCTTGGGATCTGAAACACCTTGGACCAGCACCTTGGAGCCCATTCCCTCCAGAGGAACACTTGACCTAGTCTTGATGTTGGGGTGAGGAAAACGGATCTGCCAGGAGTGGATGTTGAACTAAGCCACACTGGGACCTTAGGACCTCATGTCCTTGTAGGGGAGGAGATAAAGTGGTGGGGAGAAGAGACAGTGACTAGGAGGGGTGGGAGGAGGGAGAGATTTTGTATAAGGGAATACATGGATAAAAATATGACTTTATTCATATTGAAAAAGAAAAAAATGGCTATTTTAATTATATATATTATACATGTCTAAATATGTAAATAAAATCTGATTCCTTAAAAAATAAGTTACAATAATACTAGGCAAATAAACTTATTTCAAAGCTGGACAAGGTAAGCCAGTAGGAGGAAAATGGTCCCAAAAGCAGGCAATGAGTCAGAGACACCCCCACTCCCACTGTCAGGAGTTCCACATGATGTTCCTGCTTTGAATTCCCTCAGTGATGTACTGTTACTCAAGAGTTGAGAAATATAAACTCTTACTTCCCCAGGCTTGATATTTTTACAGCAACAGGAAATTAACTAGGATAATAAGTATTGTCTCTTACTTGTATTTTACAAAGATAAATGCATAATTTTTGTGAACACATTTTGCATTCCTGCCATTGCTTACTTCCCTAACTTAACTACATCCACTTACAAGATGCCTTCACTGAAACATGAAATAAAATACAGATCCACAGCTATGGGATTTATTAATTTTATGTGCAATTTCACAGGGAGGTAAACAGAAGAGTCATTCACATAATATTATCTCTTGTAGTCTTTCACAGACCAGTAAACATGATTAATATTTCCAAATCATTTTGGGACATCTATAATTGCTCATTGTAATAATCAGCAACAGAATTTCCCCACCTCCCAAAATTCTTTAAATGCACTTCCTAAATAGAAGTGGTAGCAAGATCATTCATCTGTTAAAATTCCATACTTGATATAAGTATGTAAATATAGTGTCTAGGTAAATATTTCAGAATATCTTCATATAGTCTAATATTCTAGAATATACCACCTGCCATGCATTGATGTTGAAACAAAGCTACCACCCAGCACCTTGAGAATATATGCTTTGGGGGAAGTTGTTTGATCTTTCAAACCAATCCCTTGAGAAAAACGTTTGCTCCATATATAAAGTTTAAAACCTGCTATAGCAGAAAATTTTACAAGAATATTTTCAGAATCCAAAGAACTTGATCAGTATCTCAATAGAATAGGAAAGACTCTCAAAAATAATCAGCACACTTTCAAAGGCATTTGTTAATAAATGCATTGGTCAGTCTTGTCAATTAGACATGTAGATTCCTATAATTTAGATTATACAAGGAAAATAAAATTTAGTTTATTTGCTCATATTTGTGTATTTTCTTGAGAAAAGTTTAAAATGCTCAAATGAATCAATATCCCTTGCAATAACCCTCCCCACATGCACATATAGGAGCCAAATGACACAATAAATAAATACCACAGTAAGGCTCAAGTGCTTTCTGAGAAAATGTTTGCTGTCCTAGTGCCTGATGCAGACTGTCTCTTGGATTACGGCCCTCTAGGACAGCGTTTTCCTCTCTGGCAGGTCTGTGCTGAGCTGCAGCCTGTTCTTAAACTGTGGAACATTAGCTTGGTGAGGCTCACAGATGGCCATTTCTTCTTCTCAGATTCATATTTATTTGACAGCAAACCTCAAAACTCTAAGAAGTACCAAGATATAAATTTCATTTGATGTTTTTTGCAGGCTTCAAAGTGGAATTATGCAAAATAATTGCTATGACCCAAAACGTGTATTGGCCAGAGTGCCAGGGTTAAAGGTAGATAGATATCTGAGTATTTCTTCAAAGACCAAGGCATTTTCTTCCTTCATTTTGAGGAACATGTAGCATTTTCTTTTATCTTGTAGGTAAAGTCTAAAATTCATATGGAATTAAATTAGGTAAATTAAATTCAGCTAATTTCTTTATTATATGAATTTTTAGAATATTCAAAACTATATAAAATATATGTATTAGGAATAGTTTCCATAGCTTTAGCTCTGTGGTACACATGTGTGCATGTGTGTTCATTGTGTACGTATGTGTATGTATGTGTCAGTGTACTGTGTGCTTATGTATGAACATGTATATATGCATGTATGTGTGGACATTTGTATTATTTCAGTTAATTTTCTCTAAGAAATAATATTCATGCAAAAAGACCCAGTTGAACAAAGACATAATCTGAAAACTTTCCTTACATATTTACTTTTTATGACTTAATGCTAAAAATGAGATTAAAAAAAGTCACTATAGGGAATGTCCCTACTAGTAGTACCTCAAGTGAAAACTAAACTAAATGATGATGTTTCTATGTGACAACTGGGATGAACTAAAAAACACTGAAATCCAATGGCTTCCAGGAGATTCACAGAGGAGTCCCAGGACAAATGTCTCTGCAGCAGGAGCAGGACTAACATTTGCTGAAATTCATTTACTGCCTTCTAACTGTGGAAGAGGAATTGGCATTTCAGGGACTTGAGTAGGATTAGGAGGGGAGTCATATAGATGGTGAGTAGGTCCCTGGAATACTTCCTGTTTTCAAGGTAGAATTTGCCTCAACAAAATTGAAACCTAGTTTCTAGTATGGAGCTACAAGGAGAAGACTTTGCTAAGATAACATGCACACGTCTATATATCAGAAAACAGATTCACTTTGTCCCTTTGTATCTCAACAGAGTTGTCTGATATAAAGGTGGATTCCCCTGTACTGAGAGTAGAATAAAACCTCTGAAAACAAACTAACAACAAAAAGTACAATACAGTAGATAGTCTGTGGATATTACATATTTAATAAAACCTGAATATTGGAGGGAGAGCACACAGTCAAATCCTAGACAGACAGCTCAGGAATTCTTAAACCTTGAATGCAAAGATAAGCAGCTGAGTCTGTCAAACACACCTTTAATCCCAGCACAGGGAGAGCCAGAGTGGTGACTTCCACCCTTGATCCCACAACTCCAGAGACAGAACTTCTTCTGTTTCTTTGAGTTCAAGGCCACACGCCATTAATCCTAACCTGGATGAGATAGGGTATATAAGGGCTTGTAGAAACCCAGAGAGAATAGAAATGACTAGGAGAAATGACTGGCAGAAGCAACTGACAGAAGTGACCAGGAGTGAGGCTGAGAAAGTTGCAAGACAGCTGGGTGAGAATTGACTATGGTGCTTCCTCTCTCTGATATTTCAGCCTTCCCCCAATATTTGATGTTGAGTCTCATTGGTGACACTGCAAAAGTCTGTATTTCTCTGATTCAAGCACATCCACCTCAGCAACATGATTCTTTTATTCTGAATTTTATATTGATTTATGTTTGGCCAAGTGGCAATTACTTAAGTTACATATAAATAGTATGGTTTGTAATGTGAAGGCAGTCCACAGAAAAGGACTAATAGGCTTAATGACTGTATTGAAGAATTGGATATGAAGGCCTGATTGAACTTAAAAAAAGAAGCAATATAGTTTGACTTTGCAGGCAGACAGGAAAAACTTCTAGACACAGTAATCAGAAGGGGAAAATACACCCACTTAACATTTAAAAATGAACTGGATTTGATTGGAGACAATTGGATGTCTTCTGGAAGACAGGAAGTATTTACAGATTCTGTACAAGCTAAAATCATCTTGATAAAAAGTGTTACAGAAGTAAAATAGATAATTTAGTTTATTTTTATGTGCCCAGAACTATGTCCCACCAAACAGAAAACATTGAAAATTATTTGTTATTTTCAACATTAACAATAGCTTTGCTAATTGAAGAATGTGTTTAGAACAATAGAATGTAATTTTATAAATTTTTGAAATATAAGCCTATAACTTCATAAATATCTGCCTTGCTGTCATGTATTTTAAATCAGAACTATGCTCCAGGCATGTTAAAGATAAAACAATATTTATTAATTATTTATGTTCAGAAGAATATCATTGATGGTAAAATAATACATATTTAACTATTAAATAGTGAAATTTCCATGTGGCATGCTGTTTTACTTTTTTATGCTGCTGATGTGGCATAGTACCCAAAGTTAGTTGCTTATAAAGAATTAAGGCTTATTTTATTTATGATTTTGGATGCTAGTTTTCATGAGCTAGTGGTAAGAGTCTCATCAGAAAAGGACAAATGGCCTCATGAGGAATGAAGGGAGCACACAGGGTAGTCTTCTTTCACAACCATCTGAAGTCTCAAGAAAACTCTATCCTAAAAGAAACAAAATTTTCTTAATCATTTATTATTCACCATTTCTCTAAGGCCCCAATTACCATCACCAATCCAAGATCAGTAATTTCAACTTGAGTTTGAGAAGTGACAAATCCTACATAAAAAATAGCAAATGCTTTGTCAGGACAAAAGAAGGCTACTACATCACATGCTATTTGGAACTTCTATCTGATGCTTTCTTCATCAGCACAAAAAGAATATTTTATTTGTGTAGAGTTATTGTGACCATCAGATGAGAGAGCATACATATTTGAGTGTCAAAGTGTTAATATTTTATATGTATATTATCATACACACGCATATGTATATATTATATATAAAAGAAACAAATGATAGCGAAAAATAGGTAGATGTGTGTACGTGATTCTAGATATCAATTCCTACTGTTTTGATTTCAACAGATGCTGACAAACAAAATGCTGTGCAAGCAGCAAGGGTAGAACTTATTACTGCTTAAGAGAAACAGAAAAACTAACTCAGAGGAAGCCTTATGAACAAAGAGGCTTACTAAAGCATGACTTAAGCATTAGAAGATTGCCATGTAGATAATGGATTTATAGTAGAGAGAAATATGTTTACAAGACATGAGTCAACATTGTGTAATTTTTTGTCTGTTGCTAATCCAACTAGAGAGAAGGAAGCAACATAGAGCAGACGCTGGAATCATCAAAACCTGGGCAATAAAAATATTTATAATCCCAGTTCACAATTCTATTTTTTTTGGAAGTATAAAACAAACAATTTCCTCCCAGTCAATCTTGTACTCACTGTGAATTGATTTGAAACAGCAGGGAATATTATAACAGTATATGGCATGCCATAGTTGAGTTCTTGCATATGCCGAAGCTGCTAAGGTTTTGAGAGAATATACATTGTAAACACTTTCTGCATTAATGATTTGATTTTTCTGTTCACTGTTTCAGCAACTCTGCTCTGTGAACTTCTGTAGGGCAGCTCCAAGTTTTCTTTCCACTGCCATGTCCCTGTGCTCCACAGTCCATGGCATATATGTAACCTGCTTGTTTTCATTGAGTCTCACATTTGATAGTGCTTTCAATGGGAACAATTAAACTGTATAGCCTCCCTCCTCTCCTGCTCTGGTCTTCACATTCTGCTAATAATGTGATATTGCAATTTAGTTTTACATAATTACAGTCTGTGTCATCCACTTGAGAATACAAACTTTATAAAAATAGGTGCTCTCAATTTCTGGTCCAGCATATCTGTTTTCAAAACATCAGAAACTTATGAAGGCCTGATGTACTGTAGTTATCTAATAAGTGATTTATATAAAGGAGTGAGACATTTAAAAATCAGCTAATGATAAATCATTAAAAAGAAAGAGGACGAACTGGGACAGTGGTTCAGAAGTTAGTAACATGCACTTTTCTTACATAAGACTTGAGTTCAGTTTCCAGCATCTACATCAGATGGTTTACAACCAGGAGTGATTCCAACTCTGAAGGATCAGCATATAGGTGTTTGTTCCTTCTTTCTGGTTTCTAAAAACATGCAGTAATGTCTAGTTCATTTCAGGGAAAATGACTCCCTGAGATTCTCAAGAAATGCTTTGATGTTGATGTTCAGGAGACAATCAAGACATGTCATGTGCTTTGAAAATTTACCATCTTCTGACATCCACACAAAAAAATGCCCTCATGGACATTCACACTTGCACATGCACTAACAAATACAAAAACACAAACAGTCAAATAAAACACTTTTTTTTTCCAAAAGCATCTCATTGGGTCAAAAAGAAGTAAGAATTATGTGTCATCCAGAAAAATTTTACATTATGTGAATTAAATGAGTAAAACTATCTCTTGAAAACAGAATCTCTCAATTACAAAATGGAAAGGTACATAAAAGGGAAATGTTTATGAATTCATGCTTCTCATCACCAATTTTACAACCTAATTGCACATGTTTTGAGAAGCTGAAGATTAAATAGAAAGCAACTCAAAACATCAGTTTTATCTTATTTTTTTTTCATTCAGTAAAACATATATCACAAAATCACCATGTTAAAGACCCACTTACAATAGTAAGAACAGCTTTGCAACATATAGGGAGATTTTCTAATCATCATTCATTCCCAGAAAATTTTAACCTTCCTGAATTAACCATTTTCTATATTATATTTTATTAATTCTCAGGGAATTTCAAATATGCATAAAGTATATTTTGAGCATATTTTTTCTCTGCTATTCCCCTAGCTCTTACTAGAATCACCTCTACCGCACTACTACCAACTTCAAGCCTTATTTTTTTTCTAATTTGTGCATTCAATATGCACCAGGGTGTGGTCCATTCACTAGAACATCATGAAACTACTGAGGATCTCATCCAGGATAGAATGTTGATTGTCTTGATATCACATAGGTCTTACGCAGGCTACCGCACAGGCTATGAGTTCAAAAATATGTCGATACTTTCATAATCAAAAAATAATGTTTTTCTCAAGTCTCACATATATGATCTCTGAATGCTACAAAACAGACCTGACTGAAAAAAATGTAACCACTGGTATAATAGTGGCAACATTGTTGGGAAATGATGTTGTGCTTTTTGACTGAATATGAGACTTGTTCCACAGGACAAATATACCTGGTACCCATAAACTGTAAAAACGTTCATGACTGAGACTGTCATAGACCATATGCTATGAGAAATAGTTATGCTATAAAATTAATATTCAACATATTTGTTTATAAGCATGGATTTATTGTGTTCCCCACTATGGTCAGAGAAAGTTCTTTTCACAGTGTATAATTGTTGATGATGAGATTCTTAGGTAGTCAAAGTGTCAAGTATAAATGACAATATATATAAACTATCTAAATTAGTCCTTCTCTGACAACACATACAACCATTGCTATTCAATGCTCAGGGAACATTGCATAAGAGAGTGAAGATAGCATCTTCAACAAATTGTGTTGGCACACGTGGATGGCAGTATGTAGAAAAATGCAAATAGATCCAAGCCTATCACCCTGCACAAAACTCAAATCAAAG
The DNA here is from genome assembly GCA_004025045.1 of Sigmodon hispidus. Classification (NCBI taxonomy): domain Eukaryota; kingdom Metazoa; phylum Chordata; class Mammalia; order Rodentia; family Cricetidae; genus Sigmodon; species Sigmodon hispidus. The sequence goes on along the minus strand of PVIH01011187.1, from coordinate 61,295 downwards.
TGAATCAAAGACCTCAACATAAACCCAGCTACACTAAACCTGATAGAAAAGAAAGTGGGAAATACCCTCCAACGCATTGGCACAGGTGACTGCTTCCTAAATATAACACCATTAGCACAGACACTAAGAACAAAAATTAATAAGTGGATCTCCTGAAACTAAGAGGTTTCTGTAAGGCAAAGGAGACAGCGACTAAGACAAAATGATAGCCTACAGAATGGGAAAAAATTTTCACCAGCCCTACAAGTGACAGAGAACTTATCTCTGAAATATATAGAGAAATAAAGAAACTAGAGCTCCAAACCCTGAATAACCCAATTAAAAAATTGGGTTCAGACTAAAAAGGGAATTATCAGCAGAAGAATTACAAATGGCTGAAAGACACTTGAAAAAGTGCTCAACATCATTAGCCATCAGGGAAATGCAAGTCAAAACAACTTTGAGATACCACCTTCTACCTGTCAGAATGGCTAAGATAAAAGACACAGAAGACAACCTATGCCAGAGAGGTTATGGTACAAGGGGAGCACTCCTCCATTGTTGGTGGGAGTGTAAATTTGTTTAGTCACTCTAGAATGGGGTATGGCAGTTTCTAAGAAAACTGGGAATCAATCTCCCCAAGAATCCAGCAATACCACTATTGGGCATATACCCTAAAGACACACATTCACACCCGAAAAGCATTAGCTCAGCTATGTTTATAGCAGCATTATTCATAATAGCAAAAACCTGGAAACAACCTAGATGCCCCTTAACTGAAGAATGGATTAACAAACTGTGATACATCTACACAATGGAGTACTACTCAGCAGTAAGAAAAAATGATATCCTAAAATTTGCAGGCAAATGGATGGATTTAGAGAATATCCTCCTGAGTGAGGTGTCACAAATCCAGAAGAATAAGCAGAAAATGCACTCACTCATTAGTGGATTTTAAGCAAAAACATTCTTTTTTTTTCATTGAAAGATGACGGGTGAATAAAGTTATTTAAAACACACACATACACATAACAAAACAAAACAAAACTTCTGGTTTGTCTGTAGAAGGATTGCTTAGCAGAAATTTATGGTGACCATAGTGCATCTGTGGGCATTAGCTGTGACATACTGTGCTTTCTTTACCTATAGCTGAGCCTAACCTGGGTTGAGAAGCTTTAGATTTTATTTTCTATGTTTCATGTATTTTAGAGAAAAGAGAAGTTTTATACTGCATGGGTTTTTCTGTTAACTATTCTGAATGTTTTGCTTTTTTATATAATGTTTGATATAGATTTTCAAAAAACAATAAAAAAGAGAGTGAAGAAAAAAATTTAAGTTTCCAGAGACAGCTAAAAAAGGTTAATTTCTAGACAGAACACATTATTTCACACATCAACTATAGCAAGGTTGGCTATCTAACTATGACCAGCACAATATTAATCCAGTCAAGTTTTCAACAGAAAGAGGAGGATTCCCTGAGGCTTCACCCTTAGCACATGAGCTATTATTGATAATGGATGGCTGCCAAGGGATGGAGGATCACTCTCCTTTGGGAATAGGAGTGATAGAAAGTTTTCTAAGCCAGAATTGATGGACCCATGTTAATGCACTTATTGGTACCATAAACTAGACCCAGGAGGTTATCAATAACAAACAAACAAAAAAGAACAAGAACATGAGAGGGAAATAGACTTGCTAACTACATGGCATAAATATTCAAATCTACCAAGAAATTAAATAAAATTATAACAAAGAATAAAAATGCAATAGTCCAACAGCCATGGAGGTAAATTAGTAGTTCAAATATTTTACATACACAATGTCAGTCAAGCAGACGTACTTGCAATAAAATCACCAATCAATCAACCTTAGTAAACATAGAGCATAAAGATATAATGCAATCTCAGCACGTAATTCCAAGGTTGCATTAATGATTTGTGTAGCAAAGCTGGTCAAGAGATCAAGGTGTGGGTGGTGCTTGGTTCCATGATGAAAGCAAAAAGGTGTGTGTTCTTTCTTTCTCTCTTGCAAAAAAAAAAAAAATGCAACAATATCTGGTACCCGTCACTGAAAGAAAATGATTTTGTGAGCTTTTGGGGAAATGCTGTTAATCTTGATGTTCATGGAACAAGAAACTGACTCTAACTTTTAATCATGGCTAGAGAATGAATTTTGATTCCAAGACAGCCCTCCAAAGTTTTACTGTGCAGATTCAGATCACAAATCCATTTCTGAGAGAAAACTGATGGAATTAGTGAAATTTTTCTTGCTTCCCTATATATATACAGATGAAATATATTGTTTGGAAAATAAAAAAGAAAATGGCATTTTATCAGCAAGTACAAAATATATTTGTTTCTCAGTGGGATGAGTATTATTGCACTTGTACTACTAGCTGAATAGAATACTGGTAGTTGTTAGACATCTATTATAGGTGCTAGGAACTAAACATAGATCTTCTCAAAAAAAAAAAAAACCAGCACATGTTCTTATCTATTTTTTTCTGAAATTATTATGATCTGCAAATAATTTTAAGCTTTTCTTTCTTGCATATTTGGTCAATCATTAATCTTCATTTACTAGTATATGCTTTTGTTTTTATTACATTATACTTTCTCTCTCATATATACATAAAACCTCAGACATTTTTAAAAGTTTTCATTTTGAAAAGGGGTTTTTATAAGTTTCTAGGGTGGCCTTGAACTTGCTTTGTAATTCAGGCATGCCTTGATCTTATACACTAATTCTGTATCAGCCTCTGGGTATTTAGGATTACTGTCTTGCACCATCAGGCCTGGCTAATTGGTAGCCTCCTAGAAAGTACTAATAAATTGTGCTTCACAATACAACTCTGACATAATTTAGGCTATCTTTGAAATCCAGCTTACATTTCTTACTAAATTAATGTCCCTTAAACTGTTAAACAGTTTTTAATGTCACTGACAGTTCCATGACCCCAAGAACATGTTCCATTAAACACATGATTAAATTAAAATGTTGTCACCCTGAATTTAATGCCTTTTATATGACTCTGTCTTGTGTCAAAACACTCATTGCTTCAAGGAAAATTGATTTGAGCAAAGTTAAGAAGATTTGCTGGAAGCAGTGGAAAGTTCTGGCCTGAGGGAAGTCCTCTTGCAACTGGAGAAGGTTCTGTGCTAGGTGCAGCTGAAGGCCTTCCCACAGACTGTAATCTTTTGTAGGACTGGCATAGGGAAGGATAATGTTTCGAATAAGAGAAAGAGCCTTTCTCCATTGGCTACTGAGTTTTCAGAAGAGCAGGCTAGAATAGACATTGTCAGTCCTAAACTTGGCAATGCCTACAAGCATGGTTTTTTTTTTTTTTTATTTCTCTAAAATCTCATTGTCAGACACAAAGAGGCACAGCTATGACATAATGCATAAACACTGGAGTTCTAGAGTCAGAAGCCCAGGGAATCATCTCTTTTCAGGATTCCACAAACCTGACTAATGTGTGTCAATCTGTTGTAGCTTAGATATGCTTTATCCTCCAAGGGATCAGGAACTGAGGCTTAGCAATAAATGGAACACTGATGTTATTGAACTGAGACATTAAGACGTGGAGGCCTAATGGGAGGTAATTAGGTCATGGAGAGTAAACTCTAATGTTTGGTGTCCTCACCAAAGTAGGTTGGTTCTCCTGGAATTAAACTAGTTCCTAAAAGTATGGGTTCCCATGAGAATACTTGACTCAGCTCCGAAATCGTTGAGCCACACCTTAGCTATTTCAACTGTGTGTGCCTCTGTGTGTGTGTGTGTGTGTGTGTGTGTGTGTTAAGCATGTAAAAGTGCAGATGAGTGTATGATTTGGGCACATACAGATGCCAGAGATAAGTTTTGAGTGTCTTCTTCCACCTTATTACCATGAGACAGGACCTCTCACTAAAATGGAATCTTGTGACCTCAACTAGGCTCAGTTGACAGAAAGTTCTGGGGACCTACCTATCTCTATTTCTGAATGTTGAGGTTACAGGTATTCATAGCTATGCCTGGCTTTTTACACAGATAATAGAGATTAGACTCATGCATTTGTATTTCAAACTCAGAATCTCTTATCTACTGATGTGTGTTCCAAGTCTGCTAACAGTCACTTCAATACGACCCATCATAAGTCTGTCAAAGGGGCTGAGCATATTTCATACTGTGGTCTTAAATATATGAGATTAAAAAGAAGACAGAAGGTATTTAATACTATTTGCAGCTATTATGAAGGGTAAAGTTTCCCAAATTTATTTTTCAGCTCTTCTATCTTTAGTGTATAGAAGGGCTACTGATTTCTTTGAGTGAATCTTGTATCCTGCTACATTGCTGAAGGTGTTTATCAGCTGTAGAAGTTTCTTGGAAGAATTTTGTGGGTCACTTATGTATATAATCATATCATCTGCAAATAGAAATGGCTTCACTTCTTCTTTTCCAATTTGTATCCCCTTATTCTCTTTTCGTTCCCTTATTGCTTTAGCTAAAACTTCAGGAACTATATTGAATAGATAAGGTGAGAGGGGACATCCTTGTCTAGTTCCTGATTTTAGTGGGATTGCTTTGAGTTTTTCTCCATTAAGTTTAATACTGGCTGTCAGCTTCTTGTAAATCACCTTTATTATATTTAGGTATTTTCTCTGTATTCCTGATCTCTCCAGGGCTTTAATCATAAAGGAGTGTTGGATTTTGTCAAAGGCTTTTTCAGCATGTAAGGATATGATCATGTGGTTTTTTTCCTTTAGTTTGTTTATATGATGGATAACATTTACCCTAACCCTAACCCTAACCCTTGAATAACCCAATCAAAAAATGGGGTTCAGATCGAAAAAGGGAATTCTCAGCAGAGGAATTACGAATGGCTGAAAAGCACTTAAAAAGTGCTCATCATCTTTAGCCATCAGAGAAATGCAAATCGAAACAACTTTGAGATACCACCTGACACCTGTTAGATTGGCTAAGATAAAAGGCACAGATGACAGCCTATGTTGGAGAGGATGCAGATCAAGGGAAACACTCCTCCATTGTTGGTGGGAGTGTAAGCTTGTTCAGCTATTTTGGAATGCAGTATGGCGGTTTCTCAGAAAATTGAGAATCAATCTCCCCAAGGACCCAGCAATACCACTTCTGGGTGTATACCATAAAGAGGCACATTCACACTCCAAAGCTCAACTATGTTCATAGCAGCATTATTTGTAGTAGCAAGAATCTGGAAACAACCTAGATGTCCCTCAACTGAAGAATGGATTAACAAACTGTGGTACATCTACACAACAGAGTACTACTCAGCAGTAAGAAAAAGTGATATCCTAAAATTTGCAGGCAAATGGAGAATATTCTCCTGAGCGAGGTATCACAAACTCAGAAAGATAAGCAGGGGATGTACTCACTCATTAGTGGTCTCTAAACAAACAAACAAGAAAAAAGCCAAGCATGCCCAAGCTGCAAACCACAACCACTGAACAGCTTGGGATCAGAAACACTCTGGACTGACTCTTCGGATCCCACTCCACATAAAGGAACACCTGACTCACTCTTGAGGGAGCGGAGACAAAACTGGATCTGCCAGGAGTGGAGACTGAGCTAAGCAATATTGGGTCAGTGAGACCATGGGACTGTCTGCTGCCTCCCCAGGGAGGGGATGTGGAGTTATGGAGAAGAAAAAATGATCTGATTTGGCGGGAGGGGGAAGGGACCTTGAATAATGATATACAGGGATAGAAAGCATGACTTCTTTGTTCATAATAATAATAATAATAATAATAATAATAATAAAGAAAGTAGAAATTAATAAAAGAAGACAGAAAATCAGAGTCCTATTATTAATAAAGTACTAATTGTTAGATGTTTTATTTTAACAACAGAAGACAAAGACAAGGTTCCCAGCTTTGCTCACTACATTTCCACACCTGTACAAGACACTGACCCTAGGAGCCTACTTCTTAAGATTGTTGTAATGATGCACAAGTTTCACAGGGAAAACATTTAAAATCATGCCTGCTCTGTTACTCAGTAAGAGCTAGTTATGACAATGGTACTATTTTTCTCTCCTCACTAGAATGCAATGATTCTAAGGACAGAAGCCATAGGTACATGCTATAGCCCACCCAATGTACTGCATATGCTAATCAAAGCATACGTGTTCCAGAAAAGCTTTCTTGTCTCATTATGATACAGTGATGGATGCAAAGCCTATCAGCCAGGAGATTATGGCATCTGCCCAAGTGTGCTCTGGTTTCCTTTGAGACCCAGATGAAAAAAGAATTAAGATTCATGAGACAAGTAAAGAAGGAACTGGGGAACGAAAGACTGGATGATATCATGACTAAAGGAAGACATTGCAATTTTATTTGGCTCCTGCTGAACTACTTTTCTTTAAGCAGGTACTTAAAAAGCTAAATTTAAGTACAAGTTAAATCAGACACTGGAGAGCAGTGCTGAAGTATTTTCATGCACTTGACTTCCCTAAAGATAGTCAGGAGTTTCTGTGGCTATGGATTGCCTGCACAGGAATTCAGAGCTAAGTTCTAACTAGAGGTGAGTAAGATAAAGACATTATACTCCCAGTTTAAAAATGATAGGGGTTCAAATCAGAAGGTCAGTATTAATAACTTTTTATTTTGCTTGCTGTAGATGCCTCAGAGGAAATTGTGATGGTAGGCAGTAAACTAAATGGAATGTTCCAGAAAGAAATGTTGTCTGTTAGTATTGTGAGGTTAAAAAATGTTTATGTTCTGTAGCTGGAATAGACAAAGGCCATGACATGGTCTATAAATCAGATTTAGCAAACCAAGCAAGAGAAAGCAGCAGTACTTAGTTCTCTCAGCACACTGTGTGTGTGTGTGTGTGTGTGTGTGTGTGTGTGTGTGAGAGAGAGAGAGAGAGAGAGAGAGAGAGAGAGAGAGAGAGAGAAAGGAGAGAATATAAGATTTTGAGATAGGTGTGCCTAATGAGGTTTGCCAAATCTCCTTTTCCTTTGTCTTCTTCTCCAATGCGACCTCACTATACACAGAAATGAAAAGGATTGCTTAAAGCAGGAAGTGCTCCAATTTTATTGTTGCTATTAATTCCTCACCAGGGTGTCAGGTAACCTGCTGAGTAAAAGAGCTCATTAGTGAAAACGGACAAGGTTTACCTCACCCTTAAAACTCAACCTCAAGACTCCTTACTGTTCTCCTTCGACCATACTACAACTTAAAAGCAAGCAGAATTTCTCATATGCTGCAGATTCCATCCAGCTGAGCACAAAACATAAATGGTATATAAACTTTAGAAAAGTGTAGTAGACAATTTCTATGAAGGAGTTGATTTGTTTATATGTAAGAATATAAATGGAGTAGCTTTTATCTTGAAAGGATTAATCTGGGGGAAAAACTTGATCAGTCCTCAAACTTTAACTTTGCTCATCATGATGGCGAGTTAAGCCAGCTTTTTCCAGAATGTTCACAGGACAATGAATGGCCTTTTAAAACAGAGGATAAGTGGCTTATGGTTGAAAAGTATATCAATGGAAGCTTGTCTGAAGAAGGCATTCTCAGGATGGTCCCCAGAGAGGCCTTCTGAAGGAAAATTACTAAATTGACATGTGCTGGCTCTTTGCCCCTGTTTAACAAATCACCCAAGAATTATTGCTTGTTTGGTCTTTGTGGATCAGGATTGGACAGCATTCAGGTGAGCGGTTCTGACTCACTATCTCCATTGTCAAATATATTTGTCAAATACAGGATTGCCTGGGCTGGAGGGTCCAGTCTTTGATCTTCATATATATATACCAACTGACATTAGTGACTTAAGCAGATCTGAGTTCCTTGCTATTCAGATGTTGCATTCAGATACTGGAGAGTTCTTAAAGAGAACAGGAAAGCATAACTGTCTTCTACATTATGGTAGTCTGCTTCCAAAATGACTCTGAATGAACCTGTCTAATGGTATTTTTCTCTTCATGTTTTCTCTGGTCTCTATATATTTGTTAAATCTTGTCACTTGCTTTAACATATCCAAAATGATAAGCATGATATCAATTCTAAGGTTATTTTTGTCATACAATAGCCTGACATGTACCTTTTGTTTTTCTTATGCAATTTTCTTTAAATATCTTTATCTCTATCTCCTCCTCTATTTACTCTTTATCTTTTGATTTTTTTATTTCTTAAAATAATCTAGATTGTTTCCTCCTTTATGCAGAGGATCAAAGAAGAGGAGAGAAAATTCTCTAGACCATATACATTCATACTCAACAACCTCCCCCCACCACAACACACACACTGACAGACACACATATATTTACTTATACACACATACACTGACACTCACTCATACACACATACACTGGCACACACTGACACTCACACACATACACACACACACATACACACATACACATTGACTTTAATCAACCCTCTAATGAAAACTGATACTGTGAAAGATTCTATATTTATTTGAATTCTGAAGTAATCAGAGCCTTATAAGAAAGTTAGGGCCATGGAAACATAAAGCACGTCCCAATTCTTGACCCACAACAATAAGATAATAAATACATTTGGTATCAATTTGTTGCTCAGTAATACAAAACTATAACACATTTGTGTTATCTTTATGCTTAAATAACAGATACTTGAATTAAACCAATTATAAAGAGGAATGTCTTATTTTGGCTCACAGTTTTAAAGATAGGCATGTGGTTGTGGGCACATGCAGCATGAGTGAGTGCATTATCAGTGTGAGAATGTGAGATAGAGCAAATTATTCACCTCATGGAATCTAGGAAATAAGATAGTAGGAGCCAGGGTTTCAATACTTTCTTTAGATTAAATCTTCAGTGACTCAGCTTCCTACCATAGGTCAAATCTTTTAAATTGTCCAACAATTTATAACAACTCCAAATGCACTAGAATGAAACATATGCATATGAGACATTTAATATCTAAAGAATAATTGAGAATTGTGGGAATTTTTATTATGTTTGCTATATTCTTTGGAATGTGAAGAGCACATGCAAAGAAATACTAGGAAGCATATCTATAGGACATGTTTGAAAATGTCTACTATGCTTTGTATCTCCTTACTCAGAGAAAATTATAAAAAGGGAAGATAATTTCACTTCACTTTCATCCCAACGCTGAGCAAATCATTGCAAAGTATAAATTTCTCTTACATTTCTACAGGGGAAAATGGTTCTGCAATTCAAGCCTCCTTCATGATAAGGGAAAAAGGTTTTGCCTACACAGGGCACCTGAACTCACTCTGGAAGTGATATCAGTAGAATGACTAAGCCAGATTCTTTTAGAACTTTATCAGTAAATATATTTAATCTACTATTACTGGGACACTAAAAGGATCAATGTTCATTAAGAGCTATGCGAACATTGTAAGCTACAAACCATAAATGGGAGTCATGACCAGTTTGCAAAGAAACGGTCAATTCTGAAGGGGAGTGCAGTAGGAGAAGGAGCTCTATATATGTGGAATGTGGACAGTGAATGTGGAGTCATTTAGAGCTACTGATTCCTGCTAAAGAATGGCTTTCCTGTGAGATACAAAGTGTAATAACTGTTCAATCTTCATAAATTTCACAATGTTTATAATTCGCAGAATTCTCTCTGTGTTTATTTTGCTCCATTCTATTTATCTACTTGGTTGGTTGGCTTTTAGTATTATCAATTATATAAGTAAATGATCTGTAAACTCAAATGTGCTTATGGTAAAATTCTGAGAGGCATCCTCACTGCAAATCTCAGTGCCCTGTGATTGCCCCTCCTTACCACTCACTGCTAGCAGAGTGATCGCAGCTGATCATGTGCTTTTGAGAATACCTTTTCTACTTTTCCATCAAGTTTCCTTCCCAAGTTTCTAGCAGATTCTTTTGAATTCTCTCGTTTGTATCCGCATGTTTTCTAATCTCTAAAGTTTGGAGTGATGTATAGGGCAATTTTTGACTCTGCATTTTTCTTAATAAGCTTCTGTGTAGATGATGACCCCATAGCCCATGTTAAGCACTGATCTTTCTTGTGAACTCATTTGATTTCATGGTATTTTAATTTAGTTGTCTTAAAACCTACATGCCTTTGCTAAGTAAGTCCTTACTGTTCTCCCAGCCCTACCTATAACTAAACTTCATTCTCAGTTTCATGTATTTCACATAGAAGACTGGTGAAATACATCCCTCGATGTGATATGTCAGGATCTACAGGGACCCTTGTTATTATGAGGGCACTGGTATAGTAGATGGATTAATGACTTGATGACAATATTGTGGTCACTATAGAAATTGATAAAAAGTCTGAGATGGGCTCTGGATAGAGGTCACGGGTCACTGAGGGGAGTGTGTATCTGAAGATTTTTTCATGCCTTGGTCTAATCCAGTGTACATCCTATCCACTTCTTGCCTGCCAAGAAAGAAGGAATCTGCTGCTATGTTTTGCTTGCTATGTTGATGTGCTCAAAGCTGTGGACTGTTCTCTATAAAATTGTGAGCTATTTTATAGTAAACATTTAGTCACATTGATTTACTACCCTATATTTTATTCCTGTCCCATTGTTTCTATAACACTAGATCACTTCCTGATACACCATCCCCTAGTTGCCTTAGCTTCTGCCTGTCATATACTGTATTTACTTTCATATCAAGATACCTTCAGTTACAGCTTCAAAGTAAACTGTGTTGGGGGCTGATCACAATTCTCAATTCTGCCCCCAGTACTTTGACATAAAGTATCAAATTCTCCTCCTGCAGATTATTGTGGTCAGCCTCTGAAATATTCACTCTTAATTCTCTTGGATGAACTAATCTAAAAGGTAGAGTAAGAGAAACCCTGATGGAGTAGTTTAGCAATCAGTTTGCAGTCTATATTCCCCAGTGGCTTCCTATGGTATTCAAATTAGCAGTCTGACACTGGCTGTGGCTGTAAGATCTCACAGGCCAGCTCATCCACAGCCTTTTTAATTTTACTATCACCAGATGAACTTCCATTTATTCTCAAATCTTGGGACCACTTATATTTCATTTGGTAGAAACACTTCCTTTATTTTCCTCAGAAACTTCTATAAAGACTTATATGAACTCTGACCTCCTTAAATCTCTTTATCATATTTACGAGTGCCATATGAGTCACGATGTGCTTCTTTTTTGTTTGTTTGCTTCTTTTCTCTGTTATTTCTCTACTGTTACAATGTTAGAGTGTGTTTTTATAATTTATGTGCTTTTTTAATAGAATGCACTTGGTGGGTATTTTGGGTATCTCTGGAGTATAGACCTCACAATAATTCAATGTTGAACTACTCTTGACCAACATTATGGTAGGCAACTTCTGAACACTGTAAATATGCTTCATTATAACTAGTTAATAAAGAATCTGTTCTGACCTCTGGCAAGGCAGCTTAGACACAGGCAGGAAATTCAGGCAGAAATACAGGAGGAGAAGGGTGGAGTCAGCACAGATGTTGCAGCTGCCTGGAGAAGAAGTAAGATGTGAAATTACTGGTAAGACTTTGGCCATGTGTCAAAGCATAGATTAATAGAAATGCGTTAAGTTATAAGAGCTAGTTGGTAATGAGCTTGACCCATAGACCAGTATGTAATTAATATAATACTCTGAGTATATTTTATAAGTGGTTGTGGGATTGTGGATGGGAGAGATTTGTATAGATTGTGGGGCCAGATGGTACAGGAAAATTTCAGGCTGCAGCAGCTAGCCACTAGTGCCTTATGATCTGAGAATGCTTTAGTTTTTCCATCAGTCTTTGGAACAAGAGTTCTCCTGTTGGGAGGCCACCACAAGAAATGGCATTCATCTGGAATTGACAATTTTCAGGAGAAAATTGAAGGAGAGCTTTGCATTTGGTTGTTTTCTACCAATGTTGGCATTCATTTATTCGTAATAGCAAGAACCTGGAAACAACCTAGATGTCCCTTAACTGAAGAATGGATTAACAAACTGTGGTACATCTATACAATGGAGTACTACTCAGCAGTAAGAAAAAAAAAATGATATCTTAATATTTGCAGGTAAATGGATGAAATTGGAGAATATCCTCCTGAGCAAGTTATCACAAACCCAGAAAGATAAGCGGGGGATGTACTCACTCATTAATGAACTTAAATAAAAGAAAGATATCATTGTATTCAAGAGCTGAAGTTTAGAACATAGCTAAATGAAACAGTGCTTCCCTTCTGTGTTACTGGCTTCTGGCAGGGGTGTAGGTGAGGGAAGATTTGTTTTCTTTAAGGAGCTCAACCCAGGGAGTTTAATTATGTTCCAGTAAGTAAATAAGCAGCATGAATGGGCTTTTCTTCTTCTTCTTCTTCTTCTTCTTCTTCTTCTTCTTCTTCTTCTTCTTCTTCTTCTTCTTCTTTTTCTTCTTCTTCTTCTTCTTCTTCTTCTTCTTCTTCTTCTTCTTCTTCTTCTTCTTTTGTGTGTAAATGGGGAGATCATAAGAGTGGATATGAAACTGGGAATGAGTTTGATGGAGTGCATGATTGATATAAAATCAACAAATAATAAATAAAAATATGCTGGGAAAAATGTTTGAAAGTCTGGTTCTGAGCCTCATTCACTGAGGCAGTCTCATACAGTTTTGGAAACATGGAGAAAGATCCACAGAATACAGAATTCAAGGAGAAGCCTTTTCACTAAAGAGCCACCAGAGAATCTACAAAATTTGCCATAAGAATCTACTATGAAAGATGGGCCATTGTAGTGAGCCCAGGTGTTGGCCTCTATGTATTGGAGGATATGTGCAGACAGCCAACTGCTGCATCCGGCTGCTAGCTGGCTATGAGTAGTCTGTAAGAGTCAAAGCCACTCAAGAATCTCTTCAATGGCTCCTCACTGGAGTTCAGAATTCAGTCAGCCACAACAGGGTTTAGTGCCTACACAAGACTTGCTAATGAGAAAATGAGCTCAGGCTAGCATGCGGTGTATTTACTGCTTACTAACCAGTCACAGAGATAGAGTGAGAAAACAGGTGCTGCAAGGGGCACTGAGGTCTCTTCTGTGACTCAGCTCACAAGGAGGACTGAGGGGACAAAGCAGGCAGATGGCAGCAGGAGGTACCAGAAGAGAGTAGAGCAACACACATCTCTAAGCACCAAGTAAAACATCAGTAATGTTCTGTAAAATTCATTCAGCTATATGAATAAAATGAAGACTGGGCAGTGGTTAAACTACCCATCCAGAGAGCTTGCTGCTGGAGTCCAACAAGAGACCTTCTTGAATTATCTTCTTCTGCAAGAGCTCAAGAGCTCAGTGTTAGGGCACTGCTTGTCACAAAGAGCCATCCTGATTGGCTCACCCAAGACAGGAAGCTGAATTTAGAGAAAATTAGGTTTTGTGTAGTCTGGCCAAGGAACTCAAATCTTTTCCATCTCATTAGGAGTTATTAGGCTAAAAAAAGTACTCTTAGGTACTTACTCAGACAGGTCATGTATAATGGACTTTGACACTTTATTTTTAATCATTGGGAAAGAGAGGTAGTAAGATCACAGATGAATGAAAAAGTCCTGGAGAGATCATGAGTACAGGGAAAATATCTAAATATAATAAAGGCAAATTACAAGAAGCCTACAGCCAACATCAAACTTATTGGGGAAAAACTCAAAGCAATCCCACTAAAATCAACAACTAGACAAGGATGTCCTCTCTCCCCTTATCTATTCAATATAGTTCTTGAAGTTTTAGCTAAAGCAATAAGAGAATTAAAGGAGATTAAGTGGATACAAATTGGAAAAGAAGAAGTGAAACTATCTCTATTTGCAGATGATATGATTGTATACATAAGTGACCCACAAAATTCTACTAGGGAACTTCTACAGCTGATAAAGAACTTTAGCAAGGTAGCAGGATACAAGATTAACTCCAAGAAATCAGTAGCCCTCCTATACACTAAAGATAAAAGGACTGAAAAAGCAATAAGGGAAGCATCACCTTTTATAATAGCTGCATATAGCATTAAATACCCTGTAGTAACTATAAACAAAGAAGTAACAGATATATTTGACAAAAACTTTAAATCATTGAAGAAAGAAATTGAAGAGGATATCAGAAAATAGAAAGATCTCCCATATTCCTGGATAGGGAGGATCAACATAGTAAAAATGACAATTCTATCAAAAGCAATCTACAGATTCAATGTACTTCCCATCAAAATTCCAACACATTATTTTTTTGTACCTTGGAAGAACAATACTCAGCTTCATTTAGAATAACAAGACAGCCAGGATTGCCAAAACAATTTTGTTCAACAGAAGAACCTCAGGAGGCATCACCATCCCTGACTTCAAGCTATACTATAGAGCTACAGTAATAAAAACAGCCTGGTACTGGCATAAAAACAGACTTGTGGATCAATTGATTCAAATTGAAGATCCTGACATTAAACCAAAAACCCATGAACACCTGATCTTGGACAAAGTGGCCCAAAATATTCAATGGAAAAAAGATAGTATCTTTAACAAACGCTGTTGGCATAGTTGGATGGTAGTATGTAGTAAACTACAAATAGATGCAAGCCTGTCACCCTGCACAAAACTTAAATCCAAGTGGATCAAACACCTCAACATAAGCCCAACCACAGTGAACCTGATAGAAAAGAAAGTGGGAAATACACTCCAGTGAATTGGCATAGGTGGCCACTTCCTAAATATAACACCAGTAGCACAGACATTAAGAACAACAATCAATAAGTGGAACCTTCTGGAACTGAGAAGCTTTTGTAAAGCCAAGGACACAGTCAAAAAGACAAAATGATAGCCTATGAAATGGGAAAAAATTTTCACCAACCCTACAAGTGACAGAGAACTGATCTCTAAAACACAGAGAGAACTCAAGTGACTAGAGCCCAAAACCTGCATAAGACAATCAAAAAATGGGGATTAGAACTGAATAGAGAATTCTCAGCAGAAGAATTACAAATAGCTGAAAGGCACTTGAAAAAGTGCTCAACATCATTAGCCATCAGGGAAATGCAAATCAAAACAACTTTGAGATACTATCTGTCAGATTGGCTAAGATAAAAGATACAGATGACAACCTATGCTGGAGAGGATGTGGAGCAATGGGAACACTCTGCCATTGTTGGTGGGAGTGTAAGCTTGTTCTGCCACTCTGGAATGCAGTATGTGGGATTCTCAGAAAACTGGGAATCAATCTCTCCAAGAATCCAGCAATACCACTCCTGGGCATATAACCTAAAGATGCACATTCACACTCCAAAGGCATTAGCTCAACTATGTTCATAGCAGCATTATTCATAACAGAGAGAACCTGGAAACAACCTAGATGCCCCTAGATCTAGAAGAATGGATTTACAAACTGTGGTACATCTTCACAATGGAGTACTCCTCAGCAGTAAGAAAAAATGATATCCTAGAATTTTAAAGCAAATGGGTGGATTTGGAGAATATTCTCCTGAGCAAGGTATGGCAATCCCAGAAAGAGAAACAAGGAATGAAATCACTCATTAGTGGACTTCAAACAAAAACAAAGCACACTCAAGCTGTAGACCACAACCAGTGAACAGCTTGGGTTCTGAAACACCTTGGACTGGCATCTAAACGCCCATTCCTTCCAAAGGAACATCTGATCCAGTCTTGATGTTGGGGTGAAGAATGCAGATATGCCTGGAGTGGTTGCTGAACTAAGCCACCTTGGCACATAGGGACCTCCTGCCCTTGCTGGGGAGGAGATAAGGAGATGGGGTGAAGAGAGAGTGACTGGGATGGGTGGGAGGAGGAGCAGAATTTGAACAAGGGGATACATGGATAAAAAATATGACTTTTTTCATAATAAAGAAAAGATCACAGATGAGCTATCTTTCTCACATGGTCTTGATTAAGAAACAGAAATAATCTTTCAATTATCAGAGGAATATCTAGTTTCAGAGGATTTACTCCTATAAGAGTAAATTCTAGAAAGCTGTACATGTAGTCCATCCTAGAAAGTACATAAATATAAGAAAAAAAACTTGGCTCCAGAAAATGCTGTTCCTAAGTGATTACCATCCTCTCTTTACTGAGGCAGCCACAAATGCAAGTTCATTCTTACACTTAATATCTATCACCCAGTATCTTTAAAAAAATAATAAATCTTAGACAACTTAAGTCACTCATCACTTCTGTGTATAGATGCAAACAAAAATTGTGCTTCATGTGTAGGTACCAATAGCTTTTCTATTTTAGATGAAGGTGATTTTGATAATCATATAAAGGTATTTACTTCGTTGTAGCTTCAGAAACAATGAACAGAAATGTATGGAACTTTTGTTTTTAAGAAGACAAGAGTTGTTTAGCATTACAGCTGAAGGAGACTGGAATTGGTAACTTTGGTTTTTGTGTACAAGAGGGAGGGGATGGTTAAACTGCCCTGAGAAAGAAGTGTGACCTCCTGGGCAAGCAGTAGAGAGAAAGGAGCAGCAGGGAGAGAGAAGCAGCAAAAGAGAGCAGCATGAGGGTGAGAAAAGTACCAGGGAGAGAGAAGCACCAGGAAGGGCCACGTGGTACAAGCATGCATAGGATGTTTCCTGCTCTGCTCTTGACTTCCAGTGAACCTGGCTACCAGAGCCACACTGTCCTTCACACCCTGTGTTGTAATGCTCCTCTTCAGGTTGCTTTCTGGTGTGTGACAGGAAGAAGTACAGCAATGTGACATTTCACTCTCATCCACATTCCTTCTAAATGGATTGAAACAGCCGCACTAGCCCATAATGACATTAAAATGCCTGCAAACCAGAGACTTTTGGCTTCCGCATTTAGTGGTGCTTTCCTAGAGAGTGCTCCTGATTCTGCAGGTTTTCTAATATAGCATTTCCTTCTCTCCACTGACATGTTTGTTGAACAGAGCCAGAGGGGCTTTTACACTAAATATAGCCTTTAAGAAATCCATGACACTTGACAAATGGGTTAAAATTAAAGTCCTTTCTATACCTTAAGGGAGAATATTTAACTGATTATATGCTATGGCCTAAACAAATGCTATAGAAACCTCAGATTAGGACCATGGAAGGAACTAGTCCTCATTTCTTCTCTACTTTTCTAACATAGTTCAGAGCTGGAAAGCAAAATGCCAGTGAATCTGACAGAAGCTCCTATAATGAGAGGGAACAAACCGATACCATGTAATGAATTGACCTGAGTGTTCTTCCTGGAGGGACAGTGAAAACATAGTGGAAATCATCTCTGCTAACAACCTAGCTGGTGAGTTTGTTTCCCCAGACAGTCAAGGCAATGACAGTGCTGCCACAACTGCCATTTGTAATCGCAGCACCTGTCCCTGTGGAGGGTTCTCTGTTTCCTGATATCCAGCATTGCATTTTCCTTCTTCACAATTGCCATTTGATGTCATGCATCCCACCACATTACAGAGAAACACTCCTTCCTTGTTCAGTGCTGTCTTATGAGTGAAGGTTGCAGCTCTTATTTTCTGGTGTCAGATTTCACTGATTGAATGTAGCATTATTTTAACAGCATCTGACAACCATGGAGAGGATTTATAGAATGTATCTTGAGAATCTACCCTTCATCATTAAACATGGTGCCTGGGGTGAGGCCGTTTGTCAATAACCACTGTAGAGTATGAGTAACAATAATGTAGTATAGTGGCTTAATTTATGATATCGTTAATGCAGTGGGATTTTTAAAGAAGATAGACTGCATTGCTGGGTTATTTTTATCAATACTGCTAATGTTCAGACTTGTTTTCCTCACTGCTGGATGCCCACACTTTATAAAGTAGCCATAAGCAAAGAGGTTCAGAAAATGCCATCTTGTGTTTAAAACTATAAGTTTCCAATTCTGAGACATTCCCCCCTTCTGTTTCTTCTATTAAAGTTTGTTTTATTTGTGGGACATTTTACAAAGGCAGAGGTAGATGCTAAGAGACAAGGAAACAAATGGAATCAAGATGCATGATGTAAAACACACATGAAACAAGTAAAAAGAAAAAAATAAAATAATGACACACAAAAAAAGAAGAAATCAAAGTTGCTTTTCCCCAAAGCCAACCACAAAACCTAAGTATCCTACTGTATCTCCCAGCCACTTCTGTATTAAAAATAGACCCAATAGCAAGACCCACATCTACTTTATAACTAAAAGTCATTCCTCACATTCCAGAGAGAGTTTAACCCTACATTCCAAAGAAACAAATGCAGCATACTGGAGCACTGGAGATTTTGAGCAGACAGGCCTTGTGTTCAACTGGTGTATTATGCTATAGTACTATGTTCTATCCAATAGCATTTCTATATGACCTGTGATTTCATAATTATAAATATCAAGACATATACTGTAAACCTGTGTTTTGGCTTTTAATGATGTCATGTGAACATGTGATAAAGAGTTCAGGTATCTTGCTACAGGCTGTGTCAATATATTTTGCTATAGGAGAGGCTCATGTGGCTCTTCATGGTAGGCAGAGAAGATATCATCTCTCTGACCACAATAAAATAACAAGAACCTGAAAATACACAGGGAGTCTCTCACAACAAAGGGAACATGTCCCGTGCCACATCCCACCTATGTTCATTCAGGCAGAACAGAAACTTCAGCAGTCCAGCATGTGGCTGTGCACTATCCTTCCATGTCATGTCTCCTTGTGCTTTATCAGAAGTCAGGAAGAAAATTTTCCCTATTAAAAGTATCGAGTGAGCACAATGCTTTCTCCAAATCATTCTTTCCATTGAGATTCTACAGACAATTTTGAAAGGAGTTTAGTTGTTATTTTCAAAAGCAGATAGGTTAATCAATTCTCCTCTGTGCTATTCTGTGATTTATGATTTGTTTTTGCAGTACATTTTGATGTCTGAGTCTCATCAGCTAAATTACGTTCTTGGATCCTAACAAACCATTAAATTACATATTAAGAATAAATTGCTCTCTCTTTTCATCATATCAACACTCACATTCACCTCTAGTTTTCTGTAGAAAGGTTGTGAGAAAAGAGGAAAAACCAATATACTCGTAGGTTCCTCCAAATCCTTTTCACTGGAGGTTTTCTATTTTCTGGGTAGCAGTACAGTATAAATTCAGATGCCATCCGCATAAAGATGAGACTTATTTGCCCACAAGAGTAGACAAGCTCTGTATATTCATACAGTTGGTCTCTGATCTCTCTGAAAGCCTGGAATGTTTGCTTGCCTTCATCTTCTTATGCAGATGATGCAGAGGCACACAGATGCAGGTGTTCTCGGTTAGGATGTCAAAGTTCAGACATCTCTAATGTAGTGGTCTCAACCTAATTGAGCCTGGATGTCAGCCCACTGCCTGATGAGTTGAAAGAAGCCCTGTTTCTAAAGGATTTGCTCTGCTGGATTAGCTGGGCAATTTTGCTCAATTTGTCTCTGGTGGGTCTATATAAGTATTTGATGATACTGTCTGTCCTCACTTGCTTTCTGATGCTATGATAACATATGATCAAAACCAAATTGGTGAGGAAAGAGTGTATTTCATCTTGCCCTTTCAGGTAACAGTCTATTGTTTAGAAAAGTAAAAGCAGGAACTTATAGCAGGAAGCTGGAGACAGGAACTAAGGCAGAGGCCATGGAGGAGCACTGCTGACTCTTATGCCTTATGGACTGTTCAACTTGCTTCCTTATACAACTGGAGACCAGGACCTGCCCAGGAGTAGTGTCGCCCACAGTAGGCTTGGACCTTCTACATAGATCATAAAACAAGAAAATGCCCACACAGACATGCCCATAGGCCAGTCTGAGAGAGGAAGTTCCTGAATCAAGTTTTCTCATTCTCAGGTGACTGTAGATGATGTGGTGTTGACAAAACCCACCAGCACTTCATCTATACTTCTGAGTATTTTATGTAACATGGAATGAATATTTTAAAGAATAAAGATATCTTAAAATCATTTCCAAGGATAACTGCTGTATCCTCACCTAGATATGAAAGTTTTACTAATATTTTTTTTATTTCTCTTCTTTTTTATGTGCTTTTTATTTTTTCCTCAGTTTCTCTTATCATAGCCTTTGCAGCTACATTTTGTTCAGTCTGCACCCTTTTCTGTGCTTTTCCAGAGACAATGAGATTTATATCATCAAGGAGCACAAACCAGACACTCTTTTTCTCTCAAAACATCATTTTACATGTGACTATATAGTATTTTTATCATGTAAGATCATTAATTAATGATATGACCCGTTTAATTTCAGAATTGCATTCTAAGTGCTTATAACCTGAGCTATCTTTTAATATTGGTCATTATACTAAAAATATATATGAATATATTTGGAAAAATATATAGAAGTACAGTCATTGGAGGAATGTTTACATATACAATGACTCTTTACAAAGCCTATACTATTGGAAAGCTGTAAGTGACCAATACTGTTGGTCTAAGCCTGTGCCAACTCAAAAGTAAAAACAGCCAAATTGTAATCAAGTATGATCATATCCCAGAGAGAATATGGTGTAGTAGCAAGTTTCTGGCCTGTTCAGCCTGTGGTCCAGACCTACAGACACACAGTCCAACAGAAACACACAGACAGCTACATTAATTTTATACTGATTTATTCAGGGCCAGGCCTAAAACTTGCTAACTCTTAATTCTTAAACTAACTTATGATTTTTATCTTGTTTAGCCATGTGGCTTGGTACCTTTTCTCAGAGCAGCATTTCAACTTCTTTCCTCTGCATCTGCTGGTGTCCTATCATGGTATCTCTGTGGTGTCTCTCTGGCTTCTCTCTGTCATCTCTGATGTGCTCTTTCTGTCCCCAGAGTTTTCTGAGTCTGGTAGCCCTGCCCACACTTCCTATCTGCCTTTAACCAATTAGCATTTTTATTAAACCAGTACATGGGACAATTATTTACAATGTAACATAATCCCACTATAGGACTGTGCTTAGTAATGTGAGTTGGAGATCTAAAGTTTCCCAAAGAAGAAGGAATTGTGCCTCCTATTTGCTTGAGATGGAAGCATCAATAACTCTCACTTGCAGATCATAGACTTGAGGACTATAAAATTATGTCCTCTCTCTATTTCTTTTGTCCTACCTCTCTATAGCATGTATCACATATTATCTACATAGACTCTTATATAATTGTTATATGTTGAGTATATACTATTGCAATAATTGTATAGGTAATAATGTTATATAGCATGAGATAATATTACATATATATTATATAACATACATGCTACAATGTATGCATATAATACATTATATAAATTTGTTAGCAGGCACAATCTACAGGTCTATTAATCATGCATCATGATATATTTTTCTTCAAATTATATAATACATATATGTAATAATTTTATTTCTCTGGTTCTTTTCCCTGGAGAACTGTGGAGTGTAGAGTGATGTGTAGTTAATCACATCATTAAAAATAATGGGAATCTTAATGAAGCCCAAATGAACTTCAAGGGAGAAAATTCAGAGCATTAAACAGTCTTATCTCTGTCTGTTCTTTCTCTGAATTACTGACAGGGGTCAACACCTGCAAACTGATGAAGAACAGGCAGCTCAGTCCTTTCATACCAGCCTTAAAAGGTAAGCAAAGAAGGAAGAGAATAAAGAACACTCAAATAACATATAGGAAGTGTTACTTAGCCCAGGTCTCTTTTCTTGTTAGGCAGCTGCTTCACTGAAAGATGCCAACAAATGGAAAACCTGGATATATCCAGTCTCCTCTATTCCCATTGTCATTCAGCTGTACTAGAATTATCAAGGAAGTTCTTCATTTAATTATACCACTATTTGTTTATGTATTTTCTTTTATTGACAACTAGAAGTTTGTGGTATTATGATAATCTCTCTTGGACACTGGTTGGAAACCACTACTTTCAAATCTTGTAACCAAGCCTTATATAGCACTCCTTCAATTCGTGACACAAAAGTAAATGTCACAGAAGAAAATAAATTGTTTTTTAAAAACTCACTGACTGAGGCTCCTAAATTAAATAGACTGCATTCTTCAATGATTCATCACATAAAAGTTATACAAAGAACATGGATCACCATTCACAGGTAGACTTCAATGGCAGTGCACTGACAGTTGTGGATGCGAGAAAGAGTTAGGGGTGGCTTAATACTGCGGCTATATTTAATCTTTGATGACCTAGAGATTCCATATTCCAAATGGAGAAATATTGGTTATTTATTGTCTTCATTGACAATTTTTAGGGAAACTTACTGACTGACATGTGAAGATTATGAGGAATGTGAAGCCATGTACTCTGTACATTGCAAAATTTACCAGGAATCCAAGGTTACCTCAGGGCCTAGACATGATTACATGTACAGCTTTCAATATCACTTTTCTCTCAGTTGTACTAAATAAATCATACAACTCTATATGGACCATATCATAACCTTAAAAGTTTCTTGCTGACTTCTTTGGACTAATTTCCATGTCCACACTAGCCTATAAACAATATAAGAAGCTGGAAACCACATCATCTGATAGGAACTACTGTGATGTGAAAGTAACATTTTTGGTTTTGTTTCATTTATGAATTAAAATATTGGGCACATGTGGAGTCTCAGCTTCTTAGTGACTTGGAAGATTTATCCTTAGCTTTGTGAGATATGCTCCCTGAGCCAATGGTGGTCCATTTTTTCTTCCTTAGATCCATGAAACTTTGACATATTGAGAAGGAAATAGGAAACTTCCTAATACTTAAATAAGTCCACCAAAGGGAGAAGAAAACCCATGGAATTTTAGATGTCAGTAAGGTTTCTATGATGATATTGGTCAAGGGATATGAACTATTCAAATAGAAGGCAGGTGACTTCACCTCGTATTATCCTCTAGAGGCTGCCGAACTCTTGCTGATGTTTTAGTTTTTGAGCCTTTCTTCTGTAATCTCCCCAGAAAGACAAAGACAAATGTTTATTAAACCCCATATGAGACACCAATGGTCAAAAAAATGATTCATCCAAGTCTATGTGGATAAACCAACGAGGTTGTTGGGCTTCCCTACAGAAATATGAGTGAGTCAAAGAAGATAATTATAGTGAGTTTCTTCTGGTCTTACTTCACCCTGAGGTCTGGACCAGCAGTCTTCCATCTACTTCCATCTACTTAAATAATGACCCAGATGCTTATATTAATCACAAACTGTTCACCCTATGGCTCAGGCTTATTGCTAGCTAGCTTTTATTTTAACTGAAACCATTTCTACTAATCTATGTTTTGCCATGTGGCTCATGGCTTATTTGTACTTTTTCACATTGTACTCTCTAGGCGGCAGCTTGTAGTATCTCTGTCTGATCTGTGCTGCTTTCCTTTTATCTATGCTCTGATTTTCTGCCTGCTTCAAAGATGCCTTGCCATAGGCCAGCATAGTCCCTTTATTAACCAATGGTATACAGAAAGACTTCAAGCATCAATGTCCTAGTGCTGTGACAACTCATGAAAGCTACGTCTTTGAAGTTTCCTACCAGCTTGTGAGAAATTGCAGCAAAGAAGGTTTTCTCTGTCATTTGATTTAATCAAGTCTAAAACTTTAGGAGGATCCTATAGTGTACTGAGAGAGGAAAACCACTACCTAACCAGCCAGAACAGCCAAATCATAGATGAGTATCCACTGGATGGTGGAGATATTATACATAATGTAGCTAACACAGAATAACTTTATTGTATGAATTATTAGCCTCACAACCATAGTCATCTTTGACAGGGTACTTAAAGGAAAAAAGTCTTTACTGCAGACCTTGCTTGCAACTGCAAGAAACAAGGGACAATGCAGCTCAGCTATCTGTAAGCTAACAGGTCACAATACACTTGCCTTATCAACTTTGTCCAGGTAGACAAATGTCAGGGGACATAATTTGTTTTCTGGCAGAGCAAAAGTAGCAACCAGAGGGTTTGTAATCTGGCATGATATCACACCCTAATCACCCTCACATTCCAAAGTAGGGATTTGTAAGTAAAACTTGCTTTACTATGCTGACAGCAATTTTCTAACTTAAAAAAATAAGAGTAAACTGTGACTTTACTTGACCACAATTGAGACTCAGCATGAAGCCCTGAAATGTCCTGAAATCCTAAATTGTCAGCCATAAAATGGATATGGCAAAGTCTGTCATTTAATATTTAATATATCATACCACAGAAAGAAATTTTAAAAAGAAACACCCTGGACTGACTCCTTGGATCCTACTCCCCCTAGAGGAACACCTGACTTAGTCTTGAGGTTGCAGGGAGAAAACTGGATCTGCCAGGAGTGGAGACTGAACTAAGCAATATTGGGACAGTGGGACCATGGGACTGCCTGCTGCCTGTCCAGGGAGGGGATGGGGACTTGTGAAAAAGAGAAAATGAATTGATGTGTTGGGAGGGGGAAGGGACCTTGAATAAGGATATACAGGGGTAGAAAGTGTGACTTCTTTGTTCATAATAATAATAATAAAACTAAAAAAAGAAAAAGATTCAGTCAACTCTACTTTGCATCTTTAGGGTACATACCCACTCATCAATCAATAGTTTCTAATATCAGGAAATTGGGGACAAAATGGGTACAAGGAATTAATCATCACTTTTGATTATCAACCAATCCCAGCAAAAAAAAAAAAAAAAAAAAAGTGTGTCTGCCAATAATAATTGGGTTGTTTTGTTCTTGTTCCCTGATCTTAAAGAGTTCTGCATTCGACTGTGTGCCTTTCTAAAACTCTAGATTATCTTCTTGGGTTTTTCATTCAAAGCTATTTAACAAAAACATGTTAATCTAACTTTAAGTTATTTTCAAGCTTTGTTTAGCTGTGATGCACTTCGAAACCAGTGAACACATCACCCAGCATTAAAGTTAAAAG
The DNA here is from genome assembly GCA_004025045.1 of Sigmodon hispidus. Lineage (NCBI taxonomy): Eukaryota > Metazoa > Chordata > Mammalia > Rodentia > Cricetidae > Sigmodon > Sigmodon hispidus. The sequence continues at coordinate 36,559 of PVIH01011187.1, read as the reverse complement.
AATTAAAAAAAATTATATCGAGAAAAATGACTGTGATCAAGTGAAAGAAGGTGAATAAGATATATATATATATATATATATATATATATATATATATATAGGCAGTTCAGTATGCTGGGGCCAGGTTCTGCCTCACCACTCCCTGCAGTACTGCACTGTGGCCTCAGTATAGCCTTGTTAATCCTTAGGGAATGAACAGCATGAGAAGTGGTCCCCTGAACTATTCGTGGAAGCTTTCCCACACAATGGTGACAAGAAGTCTACTCAGTGGGCAGAATCCTACCAACAAATTCAGAATTCTGTATTCTTAGTAGAAAGATGTGTTGATCTATAATAATGCATAGAGTAAGATTTAATTTTTGTTAAATTTGATTTTTAGTATAGCACCAGACCTCCAAGCACTCCATTATTCAATTGTTAGGATGATAGAAAATCATATTCTCAGAATCAAAACAGTGAGGGGTAAGAGATAAACACAGGACTAGTCTTTCTCTATAGAACAACCTTCCCCAAAGTATGCTATTTTTTCTATGAAAGAATTTGTAAATCCATTTGTGTCTCTTTTAAAACTTTCATACATTTGAAAAGTGGCAATGGACTCTGTTGTGGGTTTTTTCCCCTCACATATTTAGCATCAGACAGTTTCCAGATTTGATGAAAAGTACAATTTCCTGGCAGTTATGTTCTAAATATGTGAAAAGTCTGAGAGTTTCCATTAAGGCATGAATCCTGTGTCAAGAAGTTTCTGCAGTACATCTGACTAGGTTATTACTGTGGACTAGTTTTGGCAGTCCTAACTTACAACTGAAGTGTACATTGTAAAACTATTCAGAACAAGCCATCCATAAGTAACTGGAGAACTTATGGTATACTTGAACTGCATCATCTAGGAAGAGGCCACAGTGACTCCAAGTAAATTCTTTACACTATACTGCTCATTCTACATATGGAATAATTTTAGTTGGCAGAACTTCAGCAAGCTTTCTAGGTATGATATTAAAAAAAATATAGAAAAACTTTACTTTATTTCCATAAAGTTAAAAATCAGTGACTATTTCCTTCTGAGTGTGGACTGTGGAAAAATTGTATGTGAAAGATACATTTTGATTCTTATGCTTATTGCAACACTGCTGTCAATGGCCACATTACAGGAATAATTTAAATTCTGTCAGTGGGAGAATAAGTAGAGAATGTGGCTTTAGAAGTCAGGGGAATACTATTGAACCTTAAAAGTGGAAGAATGAAATCCTATCTCTGAGACAGCATAGAAGACCCTTGATGACATGATAAACAAAATAGAACAAAGAGAAGTTCTCACTCAGAAGGGATCTAAGCAGAGGGAAGAATGGTGGTTGCATGAGAAGGATTATCTAGGATGGAGTAAAAAGAGAAATAAAACAAATGACAAAGAATTGGAGTCTTAAAGGTAGACTAAGTTCTGGAGAGCTGCTGTACAAATTAATTCATAAAGCTGATAATAATAAAAACAATCATAATGGAAAATCAGTAGGAGGATATATGTCAAATACTCTCACAGTAAAAATAATTTCTTAGCTTGATTTAATTATTTTATATAGTATTTAAATGTCAACATTATATATATTATAATGTAAATTACATATATAGATATACAATTTTATTTATAAAATGTACCTTTGTAATCTTGTAAGGCCATTAGCATCCCTTTCCTGAAATATGAAAAACAGGCTATGAGAGAATAAACCTTGACTGTATTAGAGCTTTGGCTCTGACTTCCTTGCAATTTATGTTTGCATAAGAAGTTCCAATGTCCTGGCTTCTGAAGCCTCCTGATTTTAAGATGCAATTTGACTAAAGTTATACCTTGGCTCAGCAGCCTGAATCTACAATAACAGACAGCCACAAACACCATGACCTTGCTTGCTAGAATGTCTGCAAGTTAATTCCAGCATTGTGGAAGACAGTTACGAAACCTGCGTTGCTCCAGCTTTCTGGCCTCTTATCTGTGCAGAAGCTGCTGATGTTGAGAAATGCTTTCTGAAGCTGGAACATCTCTCATATATATTGGCCTAAAAAAAGTATTTGCATACAGGCTTTATCAACTACTTGATCTGGTTGTAGGGCAAGATAGGTACTCATGTATCTTTGAGGCAGAGATCTCACTCCTAAACCAAAACAGCATAATTGAGGTTAACAAGAGCATTTACAAACTACCAGTAAACAAATGCCTCACTCCTACACTCAATAGAAGACAGAATCCACAGAGCATAGCAGAAACCTCACTAAGTCCACATTTGCTTTTGACATTCCCACATCTTACACTAATACTTGATGATCCCAATGATAAATTTGGTGGTATTGGCAGTGCCTTCTTTTATATCTTCATTCTTAACCAAAAGTAATAAGATAATAAGTAATGCGCCTCGAGGTAGAATTTAAAAATATCCTTACCCTCATATTCTTTACTCCATTACTCTTACCTAAGATTATAAACAGACTCCAATTCTGCTTTTTGTTGTTGTAATATGAGTCTAAATACTTTATCCTCTTTCATCTCTCTTTATATATCCAATAAAAAATGTTTATCAAGAGTGTATTCATGCCCAGAACATTTTTTAATGCTACATACCAGAGTAAATGAAATCAATAGGAGCTCTTGCATTAATAAGCTTATAATTTGTGTGGGAGATACAGATGAAAATAGCCAACCAGTAGATTAATAGAAGTAAAAAATTTTCTACATAAATGTAGAGAATTAAAGTCTAGTGTTCTGGATGATATTTTAACTGAGAAGCATTATAGGATCTCACACTGTATGCCATTACATCACAGAAGTTATGAGCCACTGTTGCTCCAAGGAGTATGTTCCAAGGAATGTAAGCTATCATCCCAGGTGATCATAACATGCACGACAAAGAGTGTGACAGCAGGGAGGCACAGGAGAACAATGTCCCAGAGACAGCAGGTCTCACAGTCAGATATGCTATGACTGAATTCATGCTCTGATATATTTCCAAAGAATGCCCCCTGGCCCTAGATAACCAGCACACAGGTTATAATTGGAGACCAGGTTACTGATTAAATGAACAAAAATAGTACCTGTCTGAACCAGGCTGGTGGCTTTGGAAATGAAGGGATCAAATCCAAGAAACATAGGGAAAGGTAGTGTTTCACATGTTCAACAGATGCCAGATCTGCAGGCAGTCCAAAATCCATAAGCTCTGCCTCTTTGTGCCAATTAGATGAATAGTGCTAAGTGATAAGACTCAAGTATGTATACCTACTGTAGCAGCACAGCTGGAGGTCTCTACCTCCCTTTACACGGGACATTTTATAAATATTTTAGTAACAATTCATTGCCAATATGAATTCTTTTTTACTTAGTGTTTTTATTCCTATGACAAAACAAAACAAGCAAAAACAGCTTGGGAAGGAGAGATTTCCTTCAGCTTTCTATTCCATATCACAGTTCATCACTGAGAGAAACTAGAACAGGAATTTGATCAAGGCAGGAACCTGGAGGCAGGAGCTGATGTAGAGCATAGAAGAGTGTTGGTTACTGGCTTCTTCCCCACAGCTTGTTTACACTGCATTTTTTATCCTTTATAAGACCATCTGCCAAGAGTAACACTACCTCAGAGGCCTAGGCCCTCCTACATCAATCATGGATCATGAAAATATTCCACAGGCTTGTCTATAGGTTTGTCTTGTGAAGGTATCTTTTGCCATCCTCTCAAATGACTCCAGTTTGTGTTAAGTTGACAGATAAACTAGAAAGGACTGAATTTTGAAGAATAAGCTTGTTTCCACACCACACACACACACACACACACACACACACACACACACACAGAGTCTGGAAATTAAGTTGTATATACTGGTATCCTCTATTGAATTCCACAAATCAAAGTTTTATCATTTGATACATAATTTAATTAAATGTATTTGCCTTTTGACTTTTTATAAAAACATATCTAAAAATAATTTGCCAGTTTTTCGTATCATAGCCTATTGGGTTATGTTCTTTATCTAATTATAACATGTATAAAACCAACTGTTTCTTTGTGAAATTTGCCTGTAGAACTCCCTCATGGATTTAGGTCACACTCTCTTCTATCTTACTAATGTTTCCACCTTTCCTCATTGCTTAGCAAGAGAACATTGTGTGTACTTGAGGTCTATTCCATCTATCATATTATTAATTAAGAAGTTAATTAATGTGAGGCATATTGTTGGCCTCTGTAACAACTCATTAAATATTTCCTTTCTAAAGACACTGTCATTCATTTTAACTGTAATTAACAGCCTTCCAACTCTGATTCTTTTCTATGTCAAAACTCAGATTTAACCCATATGGAATTAATTTGGCAGCTCAAATTCTACCTATAACTTGTTTCATTTATTTTACTATTTCAAATCATTTTATTTTTTTTCTATGATATTTGGCCTTTTTGTTACTCTGGATGTCTAAGCACATGAATAATAATGCAAACTTTTCTAGTCACTATCATTCTTTACTATTATATTTTAATATTTTTATTCAATGTAATAAAAAACCCACCTTTAATTTTAAAAGGATCATTAGAATTCCTACCACTTTCTTTAAGGAAATAGATTCTAAATATTCCACTTCTTTTAGGTCATGTTTATATAACACATCAATTTTATATATTTCTTCTCCTTTTTCTTCTTTCTTTCTTTCTCTCTCTCTCTCTCTCTCTCTCTCTCTCTCTCTGTCTCTCTGTCTCTCTCTGTCTCTGTCTCTGTCTCTCTCTCTCTCTCTCACACACACACACACACACACACATACACATACACACATACACTTTTTTTATAAGCATCTAGTGTCTTGAAATCTCCAAATATATCATATTCTCTTGGTCCTTTTTGATCCTTTATAGTGATGTATTTCTGTTTATTGGTCAGTGTTCCATTAAGTCATAGTGGCTCTCATACTGTGACCCTTTAATACAATTTCTCATGTGGTGAACACCAGCCATAAAATTATTTTGTTACTACTTCATAACTGTAATTTTGCTACTGTTATAAATCATAATGTAACTATATAATATGTAGGATACCTGTTATACAATTCCTATGAGGTTCAGGACCCACAGGTTGAGACCTAGTGTACTAAGATACCCTCTTATCCCATTTCCTTGCTGTAGGTTGTTACAATGACAGATACCTGAATGGTCACCTATAATCTTGCTTTTGTGTTTTTTCCCCAGACTGGACATTGGCTTTATCACAAGATTCAATTTTGTACCTGGCTTGTAAGTAAATATTAAGCCATAATAGGCAACAGAAGCTTGTAGCTTAGAGTTTCTGGCCTGACCTACCTCTCAGTTCTGGACCTGTAGCCCTAATAGCCACTTAGTCCCAAATAATTACAAAAGTGCTTATATTAATTACAAACTGCTTGACCTCTGGCTCATGCTCATTACAAACTATCTCTTATAACTTAACTCAATTCATTTTTTATTAATCTATGCATTGCCATGCAGCTCCTTGACTTTACCTGTGTTCCATTACATCTTGTTTTCTTGGGCTGTAGCTTACAGCATCTGTTTGACTCCACCCTTCTATCTCTGCTAGAATTTCCCATCTACCTACAAGCTGCCTTGCCATAGGCCAAAACAACTTCTTTATTAACAAAAGACAATAAAGCACATTCAGAGTGTACAAAAAGACATTCCACATCTGACGTGCTTGCTCACTGGAGTATTTGTTTGCTTGTTTTAATCCCTTACTGCTTCTAAAAATCTAGTTAGACTGAGAAGAATTTTAGGAATGTTGGAAGTATGTGGTTAACACTTCAAGTGAAGCTACCGACATTACCTACCCTTATTAATCAGCACAGATTTCAGAAGATCAGGAGAGACCAAATGAGTGCAGTCAGTTTACTTCCCCATAGAGTTATAAACAACTACAACTGTTTTAAGTCACTCATTCCCACCTACTTGCTGATAACTATATTTTGAAGAAAGACATAGCAGAAACTACCATTTTTTTCTTGCTGCCAAAATGGCTAAGACTATTGACATTGGAATTCTTCTTCTTCCTAAGTCAAAGTAAAGCAGAGTATCACCCATCTCAGTTATTTCTCCATGTCCTCTCTTTATCTGTTGGCTTTTCCTCAGTTTTCATTATTGTGCTTAATATATCACTTTCATATATTATCATATTCTAACACTCAATAAAGTTTGGAGTCTTTCATAGGAACTGAAGAATTCTAATAATTAAATTACTCCTCCTAACCTTTCATTCACCTCTTCTTCTCCTCCTTCTTCCTCCCTCTCTCTCTCTCTCTCTCTCTCTCTCTCTCTCTCTCTCTCATTAGCCTTTTCATTTGTCCTTGAGTCAAACAAAGTAATCATAGCTTTCTAATTGGTTCATTTCTCAAATTACCACAGAAGGCTTTTCTTCAAGCATTTCATTGAAACTACTGTATTCAACCTCCAGCTGCTTTCCTGATGGTAGCTCCATGGTGCAGTCGGCCCTGTCCTATAGCTTCAATAGAGTTTATGCAGACACTTTCTCCACAGCCTACTTCAAATTGTCTCTACAGACATCTTGATTTCTAGCTACACTCTCTGATTCTGGCTAGTCTCCTTTATTAGCTACACAATCCTGGTGGACCACTGTCTTCTGGACCACTGTCTTCTGGATATTCCATCCAGGGCCTTTGTTATTTCCTAGTGTTCCCTCCTTATATTAACTTGGTTAACATTTTGGATTGATTAATATTTCATGTGTATGATGCTCTTATTTCTTTGTTCACGTAGATCTAGCCTCTATTTAGCAAGTTCTCTTAGATGTACAATACAATGTAATTATGCCCCCAAAGATAATTATCGCATTACTATACCATTATAAATATCTCAACTCAATATTTTATAATTTAAGTCCTATCAAATGCAATTCTCTAAATCAGAGACATAAAAGTTGGCTATATTTGTAGCCTCTTAGTGAAATTTTCTGCAAGTCTAGTCACTGCATTTTAAAAACTTGAAAACCATTTATTTTATAAATGAATTAAATTCATCAGCTACCACATTTTCTAAGCAGTGCTTTGTGAAGTGTGTCTACTTTTCTGTTTCTCCACCCTCAAATCTGCTTTCCACTTATAGGAATACAGGTATAGTTGATCCCTTAGACCATGAAAATTCTCCTGAAATTTTCCAGTGGATTCACATTTATAATCCATTTTTTATTAAGGTATAAAAGTCTGCAGGACCTTGAAGCTTCACCTTCTTCTCAAATCACTTTTCTTCACTTCCAGGGTTCAGTTATGCAGCCAGCTTTCAGATGCATCTTCCCTTCTTGCAGGCTCTTGAGTCACACACTAGCAATCATTTATCAACCAGACTTATCATGCTTCTTACTTTCCCTTCCATCCTGCAGATGTTAACTTAATTAGCTTGTTAACACAGGGCTTTTTTTCCTAATACATATTCCTCATTATCTATTACAGAGTATTTTTTCTATTGGAGAGGATTATGTTTTATACAATATAATTAAAATAACTGTTCTAAGTTTTGTTTTGCTTTTCCTCACCAATTGCATCTATAGAATGTAAATTTTAGTTGGGCAGAGGTCATATTTAAAGAATCTACTATTGCTTTTACAGTTCAGTGTGGGCTCTTGGCCTACCGTAGATGCTCACAAAATTGCTGTTTAATGGGTGAAGAAAAGAACTATAATTATAATTTTAGAGACTTGGAAGCTGAAAGCCAAGTAGATAAAAATATTCTGTGCTAACAACTTTCTTTGCATTTGTCTCTTTAATTTTCATAATGAATTAGGAGAGTGCGACTCATTTCCCTATAGGATAATAATGCACGTTTTCTATCCAGTGCTAACATGAGACATCAAGGACAGATCTTGACACATACTTGTGTTCTCCTTATATTCTCATGACCTAGTCTCACTTTACTCATGTCACAGAAACATTTTTAAAGGGGTGTTGTTACTTTTTCTAATGCTCTTTATCTATGGATTTCTCATCCATGGTTGTATCAAACCAAATGTGGAATTGAAATATTTAAAAAATATATATTGTGTATACTAAATTTTCAGACCTTTTCCTTGTCATTATTCATAAATGGTGTCATTAGTAGCAATTTAGATGATAATCACAGTGCCTTAGGTACTATAAACATATAGAGTTTTTTAATGTATTAATTTTATTTTATGTATATGAGTGCTGTTTTCTACATGCACATAAGTACATTGGATATGTGCCTGATTCTCATAGAAGCCAGAAGAGGATGCCTGATCCCCTGGAACTGCAATTGCAGAATTTGTATGCCATTGTTCAGGTGTTAAGAAAGAAATCTAGGTCCTCTATAAGAATAACAAGTGCTCTTAACCACTCTTTGAAGGCAGTGAAGATGTTTTAAGTACACAAAAAGAATGTGCAGGCTATGTACTAATACTATACATCTTAAATAAAAAAATGTATAATTATTTAGGAGTGTGTCCGTGTGTCCGTGTGTGTGTGTGTGTGTGTGTGTGTGTGTAAGTTAATTATTACTCCCAATGCCTTTTGTTCTCCACAAATTCCCCAGATGCTGCAGCAATTTCCTAGGCAAGTTTAGAAGTCAAATCTCAGGGTGCATATGGTGATACTCTCTCTGAAGATTTCGAAAGATAGATCTTTCCTTGACTTGCCAATTCTATGTGGTTGCAGGGAAGTCCTCAGTTGGGGCATCAGCACCCAGGCTCTTTCTGTGTCTTTATTTGTCTTCACCTTGTGTTCTTCAAACTCTTCTCTTCTTATAAGAAATAGTTTTAACTTTTAAAATACATTTATAATTATATATGAGAAAAGATGGCATTTTAATGTATCTTCCAGGCAAAATCCCATTCAACCCATAAGTGACTCTTCAAAAGCAGGAAAGATCCAGGAATGTAGATACTATGCTAATATGAAACTGTTCCTAATGAATTCTCTTAAGATCTTCATTCACCTCTGCACTCACACCTTGATATAATATAGCAGGCACAACTTATAATTCATATACTCATCTAACAAGTCCATTTTGTCCTCACTTTGTACAGTCCAAAGGAGGTTTGTGTCATTTAGAGCTTCATTGTTTTGTGAGACTCATGAGAGCTTAGTCTCCAGTAGATTCCAGACACTACTGGAATTTTTCTGAAAAAGGCCTCATCAAAAGAACTTAATATATGAGTAAGAAATCCATGAAGGAGCATTAGTAATGTGTACTCATTCTTTCTCAGTTTTTTTTCCCACCAGAAATAAAATTATACCACATTTCTGCCTTAATGTGTATCCAACGAAACATGTACTGAAAGCTCTGAAGTCATAAGCTCATGTTTACCTTTTTTTAGTTGACTTTTTCAGTAGTCTGTCATGGTGGTGTGAACTTGAAAAACACAGCTCAAAGGCAAGGCTTGATAAATTATAACTCATGGCACAATTAAAATATTCAAGATGTCATTTCCCCTCTTCTCCAGGAGGTGTTCTTGAGAAATAAAAGTTGAAAATGCTTATACATTGTTGGGCATTCTATTTAGGTATCCCTTAGGGACAGGGTGAGAAGGTGCAGAGTCTAGGGCACAGATTCTGGGAGTCAGGTGAGAAACAAACACAGTCTCCTTTGAAACAAATGGCAGTTAGGCACACTTAAAGACTCACAGACTCACAGACTGCAGAACAGGGCAACTGAGTTCCCATCAGGCCAGCTGGTTATATTTCCCCTACAATAAATGTACCATAAGGAAGAGATGCACACTAAGAGGAAGATGTTTGCCCAAGGGGATGTTTAACACTGACAACACAGAAAAACCTTGAAGATTCTAGAAAACTGTAGATGATTACCAAGATCTACTCTTAGTATACTAATTACATGATATGAAGCTAAAATGAGCTACCTTAGCAGGAGATGGAGTCTCAAAGTGGCAGGTCCTTTGAAAACTATTTTAAAAGTAGTTTGCATCCTAATAGTGACTGTGGTTTCAGCAATATACTCACTCATCCATTCTGAATGGTACAGATCAGTCAGGGAGGTCATGGTTAGCATGACCTGGATTAGTATGGCCTTTATTCCTAGATATTTCCTGCTTTTGAAGAGTCGCTTTCTCTGGAGATATATTACATATTTAATAAAACCTGAAATATCAGAGAGAGCACACAGTCAAATCCTGGGCAGACAGCTCAGGAATTTCTTGATCCTTGAGTACAAGGACAAACAGCTGAGATTGAATAGCACTTACCTTTAATCTCAGCACAGGAAAGTTGGGAGTGGTGACCTACACCCTTAATTCAGAACTTCCTCTGTTTCTGTGAGTTCAAGGCTAACTACTAAATAGGGTAGTGAACACCTTTAATTCTAACGTGGATGGATATATAAGGCCTCTAGGAATCCTGCAGAGGCAGAAGAGACCTGCAGAAGCAACCAGAAGTGAGGCTGAGGAAGATGCAAGACAGCTGGGTGAGAATTGACTATGGTGCTTCCTCTCTCTGATATTTCAGCTTGTATTAAATATGTCACCACAATTTTCCTTTGAAAATACATTAAATGTTATCAACTCTCATCTGTAATTATAATCATGTCTTTAGAGAAAGCCTGGGTGCTGCTGACACAATTAGGATGTTTTTGGGAACCACCTAGAACTGGGAAGGCAAGGTAGGATCAATCTTTTGAAGTCCTTAGAGGTCATAGTCAGGTGCAGCAGACAGAAAAACAGGACTCAGTGAAATGAGAAGAGAGAAGACTTAATGTGTTCAAAACATCTAAAAGGGACTTTCAGTCTTAAATGTGAACAGAAGACAAGAAACAGCTTGGTAATTTTGTACTATCCTCATATATTCAAGAAGCAAAGTCATAGGGACTTAACCAAAACTGTTCATTTACACAATGAAATACTACTCAGCAGTGAGAAAAAAATGATATCCTAAAATTTGCAGACAAATGGATGGATTTGGAGAATATGCTCCTGAGCAAGGTCTCACAAATCCAGAAAGATAAGCATGGGATGTACTCACTTATTAGGGGACTTTAGACAAAAAGCAAAGAACACTCAAGCTGCAAGCCACAACCTCTGAACACCTTGGGATCAGAAGGAACTTAAAAAAGGCATCCAGAGATTCCTCTAGGAAGAGAAAATAGAGACAATCTTCCTAGCTAACTGGGAGCCTAAGGGGTTGCAATCAAGAAGGTATGAAAAACAAATCATGAGAGAAGGAGATGATTGAGTAAGAGGAGCAACAAAGAGGGAGAAAAAAAAAGAGATGGAGATCTTAATAGAGGAAGCCAATGTGAGGTTGGAAAAAGACCAGGTGCTAGAGTAACCTCAAAGAACTCACAGGATGTCCCTGGCTAGGTCTTCAACCAATAGTGAAGGTGTTGCCTAGACAGGACTGTCCCTATAATCTAATGAATAACCACCCTAAGTGCCATCACAGGACTTACATCTAACAATGAATAGAAGTAGAGACAGAGATACATGTCTGAGAACTGGGCTGAGTCCCTGGTCCAGTTGAAAGTAAAGGAGAAGAGTTTGTATGAGCAAGGGGATAGGGTTTATGAGGAAAATTACCGCAGTGATGACTGGCCCTAGTTCTGGGGAGTTCACTGGATTAAGAACAGCCACTGGGGAACTTCAAGAAAAGGAACTTGGCCCTCCAAGGGTATGCAACTGTCCACTGTCATGGGCAGTATGTGGAGCTTCGATGGGGAAGATCAGATTGTGTTTCCGTGAGTGGACTGGCACTTCGGAGCCCATTTCCTCCAGAGGAACACCTAACCCACTCTTGACATTAGGATGAAGGAAGTGGACTTGCCTGGAGTGGACACTGAGTTGATTCACCTTGGGACCTCTTGCCCTTTTGGGAAGGGCATGTGGAGATGAGGAAGAGGGAGGCTGAAGGCTGACCTGGAAGGATTGGGAGGGGGAAGGGAGGGAGACCAAGGGGATACAAGAAAAACAAAGACTTTTATTTTATAAATAAAAAATGCCTTATCTCTCAACCGCTTTGTCGGCACTGCTTTCTCTACTGGGAAGTATATACTTTTGTAATTTTGTTCACGAGTCCAAGCTCTTTGAGCTGTTTTTCATTCTCTTGGAGCAGTGTGCCTTTCATCCATTATGGTCAGAAAAACTTAAGACTGCTTGTTATTAGTTTTTACAATGGGCACTACATTTGTTTGAAAATTTAACCTTTCTTATGGACTTCTGCAGTTCCTCCTGGCAGGCAACACTTATTTGATCCCCTGTCTGTCAGAGAGGAGGCCATCTGCAGGCAGTCATTAAGCTTTTGAGTTGAGGGACTTGACTGGCCTAAAAGTAGGTTACCTACCAAGTTGACAGTTCTATTGTGCAAAAATATCTGCATCGCAAGTCACACATAGCAGAGAAAGTAAGTATCCTTTCTATCCTGTTGTAGAAGGTCACAGAAAACATATACTTTCTTAAAATATTGTGGTTTCCTTCTTAAAAACAATTCAAATTGAACTGTCATAGAAATTTCAAAATTCAAAGGGAGCCAAAGGAATGAATCTCACTGGTAGAAAGGGTACAAGTACTCTTCTGAATCCTGATTACAGGTGCTGTGAAATACCTAGCAATGGTTCAAAGGTGAGTTTATTTATTTTTCCTCTTGAAAAGTATAGATTGGAAACGAAAAAAAGTGCATATGCATTTATTTTTATCTTAGTTGGCTATACATTATTCAGGTTGTGTGATATTTAACACATGTTTTAAAACAATAATTATTATCCAACCTTCTAATTATATTTGATGTGTGACATGGTTATAATTGTTAGATAATTACCAGAGACATTTTTACTCTAGACTGAGGAATCCAGTTTCTTTGATTTTTCTCATGATTCAGGTAGCATTTCAAGGGGATTCAGTGGTTCTAGGTATCAAGCTATGTTCTGCCAGGTGCTTTCTCTGTGATACCACAGAAATTACTATGTGCTTTTGCAGTCTGGCTTTTACAAAGTCATAAAAGTATTATTCTTACATAAATTTTGCTCTAAGTGAGATGCAAAGAAGCAGAGTAAGAATAAATACAAAACTAACCAGCCTCAGGATAGCCTGGAGCCTGAAATAGACTGCAGACAGAGTGGGTAAAGAGCAGCAGCACTCGACCAGTTCAGAATCTTCTTTCTGCCAGCCATCTCTGGGTACCAATGAATTGATGTACCAAGTGCACCAACTTCACTTATCTTTAATTTTAGCTGTCAAGTACACTGCGAGAGGGTTGAAATAAAATAGGGGCACAGAAATTGGTCACTAAATAAGTGTTCACCCAATGCTATTTTAGCCTTTTTGACTGAGGATCATTAATTAAAAAGATACCAGGAAATGCAGTATGCTGTGGACCAGTCAGAAAATTCAAATTTACTTTGTCTATTGAGGGCATATAAGGTTCACATATAATCCTGTGTCTATTTATAATATGAATGCCTCTTTATACCAAAATTTAGAATGTGAATTTTTGAAGGAAGATGAGCATGAAAAAGTAAATAAGGCTGATTAAGATTTGAGAATCTCTCACACAAGGGCTCAACCAATACTTGCTGAAGAAAAACAAAATTTAATATTTATATGAAGTAAACTTTTAAACTTATTTGGGGGAAAAGTTTTAAAAAGCTAATAAATCATTGGCTTATTGGTTAATTTTTGATATATTATCTGTGCTAGATAGTTTTATGTAAGCTTGAAAAAGATAGGGTCCTCAGAAAGAAGGGAACCCCAGTAAGCCTATATAAGATCAGACTGTAGGCATTTTTCAGATTAGTGATTCATGGGTGAGGGCCCAGCCCATTGTTGGTCAGGGCATTTCACAAATTCTGTACCAATGCCTGTCTCCAGGTTCCTGCCCTTTTGAGGTCCTGTCCTGACATCTTTTGGTAATAACAGTGATGTGGAAGTATAAGACAAATAAATCCTTTATTTCCCATGTTGCTTTGGCAATGGTGTTTCATTACAGCAATAGCAATCTTAACTAGGTGAAATTTAAGAACTACTGTGAAGAAGAAATTCTTCATAAAAGAAAAAAAACCAAGGCCATTATGAAGTCACATTTCTATGTCTTTATGTGTATCTATATCATCTATATATAGCTATAGCACCAATATCTTTATCTATTTTCTGAAATTTTTATATATAAATACAGTATAAATACTGAACATATTATTTCTTCCCTCTCTCTCCTCCATCCTAGTCATCTCTTATAAAATCCTCTTTTAAGATCCTTGTATACAATCCATGCCATCTTATTCATTAACTATTATTGTCACATATATACATATAAACTAGCAAGTATGCTTTATTTGTACTGTTTTCAGTTACATTGTGATTTTTCTAGATTACACGGAATGGGAAGTATGTTGATAGCCTTAGGCAATATAATGTCTGGAAGTTACTCTATAGATATGACTATAGAAATGGGCAAGAACTTTGTACATAAAGAATTTACAGAAAAGCTGATATTCTTTCATGACTTCTTGCAAATGATCTCAGCTACCAAAGAAAATAAGAGAGGCATATACCTGTCCCTTGAATATATGCTCCTTTTTAGAGAATGGGTCTTTTATAAACACTGTCATTATAAAGCCATTAACAGCTTACATTAATTTACATTTTGTGGAGTGTACACTGTGGATGGACAGAACCCAGAGTTTTGCACCAATGAGGTACAACCACAACATTTGCTTTTTGAGACAAGTTCTTCAAACTGGTCTTCAGCTCACTCTTTTGCCCAGAGAGACCTCTAAATCTACCCTCCTGCTCAGCTTCTGGAGTGCTGAAATTACAGACCTGAATCACCAAGTCAGACTAAAACATTTATTCTAAGTTTACTCTCAAATTTAAAATGCAGCATTTTTTCTTCACCATTCATTGGATGCAAAAAATAATGAATGATCATAGTTTTTTCTTTTCCAAAATATGAAGATCTGCTAATATCTCACTTAAATATAACTTTTAGTGTTCATTAGAGCAAAGTCTGTAAATCAAATCTTAAGCACCTAATTCAAGTTATTGGATAACTCTTCTCCTTTATTTTCAGTAGGAATGTTGCAACTTAATGACTAGATATATTATACATATTGTTTCTGACTTGATTGGATAATTTTGAAGTTTTTAACTTATATGCTTTGTGTTTATGTGATAAAATTTAGTCATACGATTAGCAAGGAGTCAATATACCTATAGTTATTTTTGTAATTTTTTATTATATTTTTATTAATTTGTTATATATTCTATGAACTACATAACTTTCACATTGGATAACTAAATCAAATATTTTTTAATGATAACTGTGGTACAGGTTTCTATCATACTTTTCTAAAATGTCTTCTCTGAACACTAGTATTGTGCTCATCTAAAAACCTCTGCAGAAGTTAAGGACACCACTGCTAATGTAATGAAAAACCAGCACCAGCCAGGTTACAGTCTAACTAAGCATCAATTTTGAAACCTAGTTTTTCATTTCATTTATAAAATAAATAAATTTTTCAATTTATAGAATTAAACAACACATGAAGCAAATCCTAGATTGAATTCTCACTGTAAAATATTTTAAGAATATTATTAATAAAAAATTGTTATAGATTCAGCAGTATCTGTGAGAAACAATAAACAGATCTCACATGTTCTAGTGTTTCCTCATAATAGGATATCACATCATAAGTTAGCATTTACAAATGCCATTTACTAGATTAACATACATTGATATATGTGCATGCATATTTGTATTGTTTAATTTTAGCCAAGTTAGCTAGATGTGTATATTCATAAGCCAACCACATAACTGAGAATCACAATAGTCCTATGTAATCAATTTTTGGGCTATGATTTTATAATCACAACTATTTCATTACCTTCCCATTATTTACCTTCTGCTCATCAATTAACTGTTTCTTGCCTTTTGTTTTGTCATTTTAATAATGTAGAATATAAGTAGAATAATATATTTAATAGTTTACTTTGGCTTCTTTCAGCCATCATGACTTTCTTGAGTATTTCTGCATAGAAATATCTCATTCTTCATGACTGAGAGGTGTTCTGTGTAAAGAGATGCCACAGTTTATATTGTCACCAAATGATGGGAATTATTTTGTTGCAAGTCATGGTCATTAAAACTGAGCTTTCAAGAACATTGTTGTTTGTTTTCTCTTATGTTAGAAGAAGTTCTCAATCCTCTGATATAAATGTCTGGTGACTAAGAGCCTGGTCATATAACAGGTACATAGTTAATTTTAGAAAGCATGTCCATAATCATCCTCAGAGAAGCAGGGTCATGTAATCACAAGCAATGTTCATATAGTCCAGCTTCTCTACTTCCTAACCCCAAGTACCAGGATCACGACTAACCATAATGGGTGTTTAATGACTGGAGTTTGCACTTCTTAGTACCTGATGATAAACATATTTTATTTTCTTATTCCACATGAATGCCCTCTTTGGTGCTTTTGGCCATTTTGAAGTTGAGTTGTTTTCCTATGGAATTCTGAGTGTTCTTTATGTTCTTCAGATAGTATTTACTTCTCATTTATGTTAAAATATATTATATAATGTTGTAACTTATTTTTATTCTTACCACACTTATTACCATAGAATAAGCATTAGTCTGTGTGAAGTTGATGGTCATTTATTCCTGTTATAAATAACTCATTGAAGTTATGTCTAAAAGGTTTTAAATTAAATCCTAAAAGCTATCTCTATCTAACAGTTTCAGTTTTCTTTTTTCTCTTTGAAGTATGGTCCTTTCTGGATTCACTGTTTTAATTTTTGTAGAACTTTTAAGGATGCTCTTCAGTTTTAGGCTGTTATTTTGCCTATGGAAATTCTACATTTCTAGCCTTATTATTTTGAAACAAATGTCCCTTTTTTATCAGTTGTATCAATGTGCATCCTATACGCATGGTCACAAAGATGAACCAGATGACTCACCAAACAAGAGAAAAGGTCATATATGTGAGAAAGAGACTTGTAGGTAAGACTTGTAGGTAAGATTGACATGGGTGGAGAATAGAAGAGGGTAGAAAGAATTATCAGCAACCAGAATACATGCATCACACATATGAAATTATCAAACAATAAATTTAACAAACATATATTTTAAAATAAGTATCATATTTGTGTAGATCAATGTGAATTATCTTTTGTTCCATTAGTTTGTGTGTATTTATACACAAGTTATACATGTGCTAATTACTGTCTTTATATTAGCCCTCATTTCCACTACATTCTTGTTTATAAAAGTGACTATAACTACTAAGAATGTATATCTATCCAGACAAATTTTAGGAAAAAAATATATGGAGAGAGAGAGAGGAAGAAAGAGAGATGATAGAGAGATCTATACCTACCACTTGTCTATATAGGTAATTTAATCCAGAATGATTGGGGCAAAGCAGTGTCTTCTAAATATCATAGGAAGACTGCACTGATCAAATCCTAGTAGCTAAGACTGTCTGCACAAGAGTGAATAAGTCAAGCTAGTCAACATTTTTACATAGAGAGAGAAGCGTTCACAATCCTCCACCTCTAGCTGAGGAACTATTTATAATACATGGCTTTTGAATCCATTTACTTTCAATGTGTGGCTACTGTGCTCCACTGGATGACTATAACCAATAGAATAAGAGCAACACAACTTGGACGTAAAATTGAAGTAGGTTATGAATATAACAGTGCATCTAAATTAAGACAAGAAAGGATGTAGTACTGAACATTATCAAAATATATTGTATGAAATTCTCTTTTCTGTTTCTTTTTTTCTTTTTCTTTTTATTATGAATAAAGAAGCTACATTTTCTATCCATGTACATCCTTATTCAAGATCCCTTCTCCTTCCCACCACATCAGGTCATTCTCTCTTCTCCATATCTCTCCATCTCCTCCCTAGCATGGGCAGGAGGTCCCAAGGACCCAATGTCTAAATATTGCTCAGTTAAGTCTCCACTCCTGGCAGATCCAATTTTCTCCCCACAACATAGAGACTGAGTCAGGTGTTCCTCTAGGGGGAGTGAGATCCAAGGTGTGAGTCCAAGGTGTTTCAGATCCCAAACTGTTCAGTGGTGTGGTTTGCAGATTGGGCATGCTTTGCTTTTTGTTTTTTTTAGAGTCCATTAATGAGTGAGTATATCCCCTGCTTATTTTTCTGGATTTGTGATACCTCCCTCAGGAGGATATTCTCCAAATCCATCCATTTGACTTCAAATTTTAGGATATCATTTTTTCTTACTGCTGAGTAGTACTCCATTGTGCAGATGTACCACAGTTCATTAATCCATTCTTCAGTTGAAGGGCATCTAGGTTGTTTCCAGCTTCTTGCTATTACAAATAATGCTGCTATGAACATAGTTGAGCTAATGCTTTTGGAGTGTGAATGTGCCTCTTTAGGGTATACACCCAGAAGTGGTATTGCTGGGTCCTTGGGGAGATTGATTCTCAATTTTCTGAGAAACCTCCATATTGTATTCCAAAGTGGCTGAACAAGCTTACACTCCCACCAACAATGGAGGAGTGTTCCCCTTGCTCCGCATCCTCTCCAGTATAGGCTGTCATCTGTGCCTTTTATCTTAGCTAATCTAACAGGTGTTAGGTGGTATCTCAAAGTTGTTTTGATTTGCATTTCTCTGATGGCTAAAGATGAGGAGCACTTTTTCAAGTGTCTTTCAGCCATTTGTAATTTGTCTGCTGAGAATTCTCTTTTTAGTTCTGAACCCCATTTTTTGGATTGGGTTATTCAAGGTTTGGGGTTCTAGGTTCTTGAGTTCTTTATATATCTTAGAGATCAATCCTCTATCACTTGTAGGGTTGGTGAAAATCTTTTCCCATTCTGTAGGCTGTCATTTTGTCTTATTGACAGTGTCCTTGGCTTTACAGAAGATTCTCAGCTTCATAAGATCCCACTTATTGATTGTTGACCTTAGTGTCTCTGCCACTGGTACTATATTTAGGAAGTGGTCACCTGTGACAATTTTTGGAAGCATATTTCCTACTTTCTTTTCTATCAAGTTCAAACTAGCTGGGTTTATGTTGAGGTCTTTGATCCACTTGGATTTGAGTTTTGTGCAGGGTGACAGGCTTGGATCTATTTGCATTTTTCTACACACTACCATCCAACTATGCCAACACCATTTGTTAAAGATACTATCTTTTTTCCATTGAATATTTTGTGCCTCTTTGTAGAAGATCAGGTGTTCATAGGTTTTTGGGTTAATATCTGGATCCTCAATTCTATTCCATTGATCCACAAGTCTGTTTCCCAAGTAATTACAACTATGTTTATAAAGAAGTATAAAATACTAAGTGACAAGTAACACATACCTTTAATCATCATCAAAAAATAAAACAAACAAAAAACTAAGGAGAGTTTCTACTAGAACCTATAAATATACAATATTATTGTTTTATTTTCAAGCCTGTATAGACAATTGTATTTATCTCCAGGGTTACCTTTTACCAAAATCAACAAGTAAACAGACAAAACTCTTTGTGATGCAAAACTCCTCTGGAACACTCTGAATGCAAAATGAAAATAGTTATTTGCGTAAGTATCTTGAAACTTAATGGACTTTGGAATGAGTCTCCATGAATTCATTTTACTTCTGTGTATCTACTGGGTACTTGAAAAGGCTCTGTGTTTGTAAACCCAATTGGAACATGTGAAAACTGAAATGTTTTAGACATGACTCACCCTCTCAATAAAATATTAAGAATTGCTTGAAAAAATGAGATATTTGGGCTGTGATATATAAAGATTTTTTTGTGTGTGTGTCTCTCTGCTGGTATATACCTATAAGCACAGTACATGGCAGGAGGGTGGGCTTGTCATGCATTGAATGCTAGATGGATTTACAAAGTGTGTTCCAGGTGAGATTGAGCTACACAGTGAGTCTTTGTCTCAAACATCTATCTATCTATCTATCTATCTATCTATCTATCTATCTATCTATCATCTATGTATCTCTATATAGAGAGAAAAAGACAGCATTACAGAGAGACAGATAGGGTTCAGCAATATCATCATATGTATCAAAATAGAGGCACAGAAATTAATTTGTCTGAAGTTGATAAGTAGACAGTGACAAAGCTGTGTAATAGACATCATAGATATCTCAATCTAAGGCTGAGGATGTACATTTGCTTGAATATTTGCCTAGTATGCATGAAGCCCTGAGTTTGAGGCTTATTGCCACAAAAACAAAACAAAAAATGAAGTTAAAATATATAATCTTCTTTTTGTAATAAAATGTAGTAATTATTCTGATCTCAAACTAAAATATCTGTGATGTGGATGCTTTTCTATATTCTGGGAGTTACCATTGAATAATAAAGAAATTGTTTTGGCAGACAGGAAATTTAAGCATAGATAAAGAGAAGGAGGGCAGAGTCAAGAGAGATACTGCAAACTGCTGCCCAAGGAAGCAAGATGTAAAGAAATACAGGTAAGCTATGAGCCACAGGGCAATACACATATTAATTGAAAATGGGTTGAGTTAAGTTGAAAGAACTAGAAA
Organism: Sigmodon hispidus; assembly: GCA_004025045.1. NCBI lineage: Eukaryota > Metazoa > Chordata > Mammalia > Rodentia > Cricetidae > Sigmodon > Sigmodon hispidus. The sequence goes on along the minus strand of PVIH01011187.1, from coordinate 16,067 downwards.
GTATTAGCCTGATCCATAAGCCAAACAGCTTGAAATTAATATAAGCCTTTGTGTGCTTATTTGGGATTAAGCAGCCGTAGAACTGCAGGTCAGGACCATGGACCTGATGGACCTAAAACTTCAGATTTCATACTTGCTTTCTATTTTCCACTGAAAATTGTCCAGAAGCTTTAAAAATGATAACAATGTAACTTAAAAATAAAATACAAATCATCTTTCTTGAATTTCTTTACTCACTATATTTCTGTATAGTTTTGAATAAATAAAAATTAATAGTAGAGTGTGTCAATAAAGCATACAAAATTAGAGCAATTACTATAATAATAAAAGCTATTAAACATAGAAATCAATGAAATTTTTTGTGTTTATATCTATTCTTACTGCTATGCTAGATGAGAGTAGAGTCAGAGCTTGGACAAGGCTAACCACCTTAAAGAGTAATTGGGTAAGAAGATAATCCCACAATTATGCTCTAAATGCTAATGACTTAAAAGATGAAACAAAGGGCAGTAAACCAATTCTTTCATGCCCTATGGGACTCTTATTCTGTTTACATGCTGATTAACTTTCAGTTGTTCTATACTATGCCTACAAATGACCTTCACCCACAAAGAACACACTTCTTAGTGGCATAAGATCTAATTCATCTAACTGATAAGGACGAAACAATGGTGAGGATCAACCTGTGTGCAAGACTTGAAAACAGGAGGGATGGCTCAGCAGTTAACACCTGACTCAGTCTTGATGTTGTGGGGAGAAAACTGGAGTCTCCAGGAGTGGAGGCTGAACTAAGCAATATTGGAACCTTGGGACCTTGGGACCACCTGCCCATGGGGTGATGGGGAGATGTGGAGAAAATAGAATGACTTGATGTGGTGGGAGGGGGAAGGGACCTTGAATAAGAATATACAAGGATAGAAAATGTGACTTCTTTATTCATAAAAAAAAGAAAGACATGACTGCTTTTCTACAGATCCTGATTTCAATTCTCAGCAACCACATGGTGGCTCACAGCCATCTGTATTGAGATCTGGTGCCCTTTTCTGGCTTGCAAGCATACATTCAGGCAGAATGCTGTTTATATAATAAATAAATCTTTTAAAAACAAAGAAAAAGAAAAAGAACCACTGTTTGATCCATATGGAAAGAGTCAAGTCAAATATCCTCTTGAGCAAGGTATCACAAACCCAGAAAGATAAGCAGGGGATGTACTCACTCATTTGTGGACTCTAAACAAACAAACAAACTAACAAGAAAAAAGCAAAGCATTCCCAAGCTGCAAACCACAACCACTGAACAGCTTGGGATCAGAAACACCTTGGACTGGCACCTTGGATCCCACTCCCCCTAGAGGAACACCTGACTCACTCTTGAGGGATGGGGGAGAAAACTGGATCTGAAGGAGTGGAGGCTGAACTAAGCAATATTGGGACAATGGGACCTTGGTGGGGGGATGGGGAGTTGTGGAGAAGAGAGAATGACCTGATGTGTTGGGAAGGGGAAAGGATCTTGAATAAGGATATACAGGATAGAAAGTGTGACTTCTTTGTTCATAATAAAATAAAATAAAATAAAAAATAAAAGACTTTTTTAAAAAATAAAAATAAATAAAAAAGAAAGGGTCAGTAGTATTATATTTAGCACTATACATTTCTTCAATTATTTTAAATACAGTACTTATCTACTGCATTGGTTTGGTTCTATATTGTGATACAACTATGTTACTTAAAAGTAATTTGATAAAGAAAAGGTTATCACATCTTTTAGGTGAGAGACCATCATAAAGGAAAGTCAATGCATTAGCTAAAATAAGAATCTAGAGGCAGGAAATAAAGCAAAACCCTTGGAGGAATGCTTTTTACTTGTTTCTTTTTCATGGCTTACTCGGCTTACATTCTTATACAACTCAGAACCACATGCCAAGGGGTAACACCATTCATAGTGCTCGGTGGCCTCCCCACTTTAACTATTAATCAAAAATATGATGCACAGATGTTCGCACAGGATAAACTTTAGACATAGTTCCAAACTGTAATTGCTTCTCCCCAGATATGTCTATAATTCTATCAGGCTGACAAAATTAAGCAGCACATGCTAACGCTAATACATTTAAAAGAAGTGTGCTACAATCTGAGGAAATGTGAATGAGGCCACATGTACAATTTATACTCTAGCTCTCATTTTTAATTTGCTGAAAACTTTCTAATATTTTTAGCAATTTTATTCAAATAATCAAGATTTATTAGTTTTCTTCCACTGAAATGAGCTTCTAAAACTACCTCATTAGCTGTTGACCCAGCCCTTCTTCCAGCCTTCTGCCTGGACAGTATAGCTCACTTTCAGTGCTAACATAAAGGCACAGCTGTGGTGATCTATTGTATATTTAATAAAATCAGCCTGTGATATCAGAGAATAGAATCACACACAATTAAGCCATGAAGGCCAGAGAATGGTGGCTCACACCTTTAATCCCATCACTAAGGAGATAGAGGTCTTTCTGCATTTCTATGAGTTCAAGGTTTAACAGCCAAGCAGTAGTAGCTTACACCTTTAATACTAAATCTAGGATTATGGTACAGAATTGAACTAGGAGTGAAACAGCTGGATGGGGATGATATATAAGCCAGAAGAAAGCAGAAATAAAGGCATTCTGTAAAAATCACCAGCAAGGCAGAAGACCCTTGAAGATAGCATTTACCCTGTTTGGCTTGAGCAGTTGGCTGCATGAGGATTGACTGTGGACTGTTTCTTCTTTCTGATATTTCAGCTTTTCTGCAATATCTGGCTCTAGATTTTCATTATATGCCAACTAGAATTTGTGCAACACACAGCCATAGGCCAGTTTCCTGACACAGTATAGGGAGGTCATAGCATCTTGTCATCTTTTTTATGAGCAACAGGAATGTGCAAATCAGGGCTCCACAAAGTACTCCCACAACTGCAGCAAGGAAAGAGATGGTTTCTCATTTGTATTTGGATGAGATGCTGTAAATAATAACAGTAATAAATAAATAAATAAAATGAATGAATGAATGAATGAATGAATGAATGAAACAAGCTAATTGTTCTTTCTTTTCCAAAACTGGTTGATTCATATAAATTGACTTTATTTGAACATTTTTGTTTATGCTAGTGGTCTCAACTTTCAGATTAAAACTTTTTTAAATGTCATAACATTAATGATAATATATCTCAATTATATAACTAATGAGATTATTTGAAAGCTGAGAAAATAATTCTACTGTGTCTATTTTTTATGTTGTCCATCACATGCTCTGACCTCTTCCCTTCTAACTTTTCTGAGGCTTGCTGACTCTTTTATCTTAGGTGGAAGAAATTTTGAATTTCAATGAGAATAATCTTGAAAAAATGAAATGACTAGATTGCTTATGACTAATAGTCTTTTCGTCTTTCTTAAAAGAAATAAAAGTGTGATTATATAAATGCTACCTACATTTTACAAGCTCTATATGATGTACTACATTATGAGATTGTAGCCAACAATTGTTAAATGAATTTGTAACCTAAATTTTGTAGAATTTGTAAGATTTATTTTATCATTGTTTATTAAAAAGTGTCTTAATTACTTTTCTATTGCTGTGAAGAGACACTACAACCAAGGCAACTAGCATTTAATTGCTATTTTGCTTATAGTTCAAAAGGTGAGTACATGACTGTCAAGGCAGGAAGCACAGCAGCACAGGTGTGTATAGTGTTAGAGCAGTAGCTTAGAGCTCACATCTGATCCATAGGCACAAGGCAGAAAGAGAAAGAAATATTTGGTCTAGTGTAGGCTTTTGAAATATCATAGCCCATCTCCAGAGACACACCTCCTTCAACAATGCCAAACCTTTTCCCAAAACAGTTCCACCAACTAGGGCGCAAGTACATGAACCTATGGGAGCCATTTTTATTTAAATCACGAATAAACTGATGAAAATCAAATCCCAAAAACAGCCACAAACTTCTCATTTTGTTGACTACTCTGTGATTAGAGAATCACAAAACATTTCCCTTATGAAATGAAGAGTTTGTTGTTAGTATCACTAATAAATACTGAGATAAATATTTGCATCCTTGCAAAGACTGAAGAAGCAGGGAGGGTAGGTATGGTGGGGTAGCATTGTGAAAAAGGAAAGCAAGATATGTTTAGGTTCAAGGCCAAGATTTCACAGTGGGATGAGTCTGGAAGCAAGTGCATTTTTATTCTTTAATTTTGTATGAGTGTTTAATCATACTCTTCAGTTGAATTTCTTCCCTTATGGGTGGAAGTCAACATTTGAAACACATAATTGTTTTCCAAATTTATTGGCTGCTGAAAAAATTTACTGATTCATTATGAAAAAAATCTGATCCACCTTTGTTCACAAGTCTTGTTCTCAGTCCATCTCCAGTCTGCCATCCCCATTCACTCTCCACTGGAGAAGAAGGATTTGGCAGCAATGTTGCTGAAAATCAACACTCAAGAGGGGGAGGAACATGAACATGTAAAGCATCTTCCTACAATATGTAAATTTCACCAAACATAAATTTTATCCTTCCAACCCCATTCCACCCCCTGCCACACATATGCCAGTGTGGAAATGAAAAACATCTTGTGTTTTATAGCATTTGTTATCACAAAAATATGTAACTTTATGAAAAATGAGTGCCAAAAGAAATTCTTCCTTGGACAGTTCTCCTAGGCAGTCCAGGAGGCTGCTTCACAGCACTGATAATAAAAGTAAAGTGAGGCTCATTTCCAGTAACATTTAATGAGTTTTCCCAGCTGCTATGACTAGCAAAGTATCTTTAAATGGGGAGATAGAGTTACTTTGCAAACTTAGTCTGATTTTTATCTTCTGACTAGTCATGTGTAATGCATACTAACACATTTCCTCAGATGGTGCTTTTATAGCATGTTCATGATGACCAGAGAGAAAATACATCCCCTTATAGTGCTATTGGTTTTCTATATTTGAGTAAACTGTCCTGCATCTTATATTGTGGTGGTTTTGAATAACCATGTACAGGTCACAGGAGAAAGCTGCATTACAGCATTACCTCCAATTACAGGGTTGTTTTTCCAAAGCTTTTCTGGTTTCACACTTTCTCCTCCCTTAAAAATGCCCAAACATAAGCTAGAACAATAAATACTTTAGGCTATAATAAAAACTTAATTTGCTCATTCTAAGTGTAAATTTACAAAGATTGCTGAGATAAAATTGACATTTTAATTATAGATTGCAAAGGAAAAGAACCATATTTCATTGAACATTTTCAAGTTATTGCATTTAAATGGCAATACACATAGGGCAGCCCAATCATTCATTCCTGGAGGCTTGATGATGTTGGAAAAATGGTAAAATTTGCACTTCTAAATAATTAGTTTAAGTATCATTAAGCTTTTAAAAGCCCATTTCTGCTTATTATAGTTTACATATTAAAATGTATTTACTGAGGCTTCAGATTATTTCAAGTATGAGAAGAAATGCTCCAGTATTTGACTAAAATTGCACTAAGGTGCAAGGGTCTCAGGTCATAAAACTTTAACTTCCTACCTGCCCTACTGTCTTCCCTTTTCCTTGGATACTGTAGCCTCTTCTACAATCTAGCTATATGATGAGATATGTATAGTATAAATAAAATATATATGCACATATATGTATATATATTATACATATTATGGTCTACACTGCTTCTGTGCCCATAGTTATATTGTATTCAATGATGTAGTGGTTTCTAAGGTGCCCAGAGACTAGCCTGGCCTCAGCTAGTACAAACTAGTTATAACTCGTGTCTTAAAATTGTGCTCCTAAGCACTTCTGCATAAGCCAACCTGACCTAAGGTCTAAGTCTAGGGTGTGGGATGGGGGTGTTTGAGTGCAGAGTCTAAATACAACATTCTAGACCAGTGAGAGACTACTACCAGCAGGTGCAGATACCAGCAAATCAAAGCCCTTTTATTGGGCTAGAGGCACAGTGTGGGGAAAATATTTAAGGTTTTCCCCTCCATAATAAAATTGAACTTGCTTGCTTCCTCTTGTAACCAGAGGCAGTGTCATTGGTCTGTGCCATATTGGCTCCCTCCCCAAGGGAAAAAGCAGGACCCTGTGCATAGAGACAATTCCAACTCCTGCCCCCAAACCAGGCACACCTCCAAAAACCTGGAAGACAACTTTTATCTACCATGAAGATGAGTATAAGTCAGAGTATATCTATGAATATTGAATACTGAGCTGTTGACTCTAATTCATACAGTTGGGGCTGCCCTGCCTATTTTCCTGTTCCCCGACCCTATAAGCCAATGCTAAGAACTTTCAGGCTTTGAAATAACTCTTAGTTAATCTTTAGATTTTTCATTGGGATAGCTAGGAAAATCTGGAAGCATTTAAACACTCTCTGACTTGAACATTTGTACTAAAGCTCTCTGACATAAATATAAAATACATAATTTATAAAGCAAGTAGAAAAATTAAAAGTGTCCTTCACTTTCTAAAATGTGTTCTTTAATTAGTTGTGTTTTATTTATTTGCTACAATAGGATGAAAGAAAGTACCTGCACCAAAAATTCATCTCAATAAAAAATACAAGCATATAATTTATTTTATTAATATAATTAAAAGTTCAATGATAATAAATGGCAGCCAAACTGAAACCGTTCAAACATGATTATTCAGAAACAATGTTTTTGAAAATCAGAAGATGAGTCTGTCATCAGAGTATACCTATACATAGTCATGGTGAGTAAACATGGATTCTTTTGTTAATACTGAGAGGTCATGAATTTGAAATACAATGAGAAGTAGAGGTGGAGAGAAGAGAGAGATGGGTAAATGATATACTCATATATGAAATTGTCAAAAATACATTTAGGAAGAGAAAATTGCTAACACAACAAGCATCTGTGCCAATTTCTGGCTGGAATGGTGACAATATGCTAGAGCTAAATGTTAAGACACCTTGGAGCAAGAAATTCAAGTCAACTGAAAGAGATCACTATTCATAACAGCACAGGGTTAGAAGCTATGAATTGTATCCTAACTCCATTGGTCCAGATGAAATTTTTCCCTTCAGCTTGCCTATAAAATTGGTAGTATTTGTACTGTCCTTATAGGTCTAGTGGAGGCTAGTATTCTCAAACCTAGCAAGGTGGTTAACTTTGCTCCAGTCAATGTCACAGATTCAGGAAAGTCTTTGAAATACACAGTCAGACCTTGAGTGAAGTACTTCTTGGGGAACAGCATGGCTTCAATGTAAAGAACATGTCTGTCTGCTTAATTTTGTAGTATTGTTATTGAGAGAAAAAATAAAGGACTCACCAATAGAAGCAGCTACTTTCAGGTGATAATCCACAACCATAAAGATTACATTAGTACTGACCAGATTCCTGTAGTATGTCACTACATAGCCTTTGGCTATACCTCTGAACTATGTTGTTACACATTTCCTATACCTTCCAAATTTGCTGAGCTTAGACATTGACAATCATCTTGGTAACAAGATGAAAGATGGTGCTAGATCCTTAATACCTGTGATACAAACATTGTTGATATTGTTCTAGTCAAGCTTATGTGTATTGAGAGCTTCTCAGACTATTTTCTGGGTCTTTTTTTTTTTTTTTTTTTTTTTTTTTTTTTTTTTTTTTTTTTTTTTTTTTTTTTTTTTTTTTTTTTTTTTTTTTTTTTTTTTTTTTTTTTTTTTTTTTTTTTTTTTTTTTTTTTTTTTTTTTTTT
>PVIH01011186.1:0-70671 GCA_004025045.1 Sigmodon hispidus | reverse complement strand
AAAAAAAAAAAAAAAAAAAAAAAAAAAAAAAAAAAAAAAAAAAAAAAAAAAAAAAAGTGTGTCTGGTTCCCAACTAAGTCTGCATGCTCCACACACATAACCTATAGCACACTACATTCCTGTAGGTCTAGAAAGCCATACTTCATGATGGTGTGGAAGGGCTCCTCCTCCACGCCACCCTCTGGGTCTGACAGGCGACTGATGATATCAGGGAGGAGATTATAGATTGCATTGCCCTGTAGGAGAAAGAGACCATGATGAGATGAGGTGGGGGCGGGAGGGTGATCTATACACTGCCTCTGCAGAAAGCTTCAAGCTGCGTCTCTTACCTTGTGGGAGAGCTCATTGAAGAAATTCTTGGCCAGGGCAGCAATCTGAGGCACCGGGTCAATGAGCAGCACGGCCATCTCGCTCACCTGCCCCTTCACTTTTACCATGTCCTTCAGGATCAGGTGCGTCATCACCAGCCCCGCGGTCCTTCGCACCTGCTGAGCCGGGTCTCGGAGGCTAGGAATAAAAGCTCTAGTCACCGACACCAAGAACTCATTTATTCCTTACGATGCCAAGGCCCAATGCTAGGACCCGTTCTCAGTGTGCCATTCTAGAAACAGCCCGAAGACTATTTTGAATTGCAGGCTGGAGTCAGGGACAGTGCAAGGCTTGTAGGCACGATTTCAGAAAGATGCTTCAATTCCACTGTCCATTTCGGGCCCGCTTGTACAGGGTGAGACGCTAGCGGATATTGAAGGCACTGCCACAGGCCAGGGGAAGAGCTAATGGAGTCCAGTGCAGAACTCTTACTGGTGTGCGAGGGATTTCTTACCGAGCGTATAGATGAGGAGTCCAGGGATCCACCAGGTTGGGGAAGCGGATAGCCAGATCCCCAGTGGCAACCATGAGATTAGATCGGACAGTGGGAAGTGGAGACTTTTCAAGCATGGTAAATAGAAGACGAAGCTGGGAGTCGCAGAAAGTGGCACTGTGGGCAAAGAGATTCATCAGGGAAGCAGCAAAGTAGTATTTCATTTGCCTGGAGATGAGACCAACTGGGCCTACCTACCTGACCATGCAGAACTTGCCAAGGGCCAGTGAAGCTGCCGCACAGAGGTCCGGGTTGCTATACAGGCCAGGGTTGTTGCAGACTTTCAGCAGCAGAGGAACAAAGGCAGCTAGAAGCTGATCGCCTGTTGGAAGAAGAGCTCCAGGTTCGGGACGGACTGCATTAACTGGGGGAAGGGCACACAGCAATGCTTCTTACCATCCAGCAGTTCCTTCTCACAGATGCTGCGGATTAGCTCTGCCTCCGGGTCATCAGCAGTGGCCCCGACCAGCCCCAGCTCTTCCTCCATAGTTGTTTCAGAGCTTGTACTCTAAAGGGAGCAAAGCCAAGGATCTCAGGTGGGTAATCACAAGCTCTTATGTAGCCCAGGCTGGCCACAAACTCACAGGGATCTGCCTGTCTCAGTCTCCTAAGCTTGGATAAAGGTACATGCCACTTCACCCTTTGTTTTTGAGTTTTTTACCCTGCATGTATGTATGTGTACTACATGTGCGCATTGCACAGGGGGCCAGGAGCGGGTATTAGATTCCCCTGGAGCTGGAGTTACAGATGGTTGAGAGTTACCATGTATGTTCTGGGATCTGAACTCAGGCCCTGTTCAAGTGCAGCAAGTGCTCCTAACCTCTGAGCCATCTCTCTACTCACAAGATGTCATTTTTGATTCTAGTATAACACTTCATTTACATAAAGAGATCCAAAGATGAAGTCTATGAAACCATCCATAGAAGTGCCAAATATGTCCATAGAGAGAAAGAAATTTCCATGAGTGGAAAAGGAAGTAACTAGGTCCCCTTGCAGATTTTAAGTTGCCAAGGCAGGGCTCCATACCTCTTCCTCTGAAAACATAACTGACTGTAAATGGTAAATAATTGTATTGTGTCTGGCATGACATTGGTCAAGGTCACTTTACCCCTCTGCTGCAAGACTTCTTTATTTGTCTACAAGACAAATATGCCTTTAGCAGAGGACACAGGACCTCACAAGGTGACAGGCTGGTAAGAAGAGGTGGGGTATGTGTGTGATTCAAACAGTGCCTCAGAGGGGGCCTGCATCCTAGACTACGGTATACAAGTCAGTCTGTTTCCCTAACACTCCCTACTGAAGGAGCATAGACATTGCCATCTTTGATGATGCCAAACTTCCTCAGGGGAGTAGCAAGAGGCAGGTTCTTCATTTACTAACAGAGAAGCAGAGATTTCTCTAGAAAGAAATGCCCTGAGGTGAGGTTATGAAAATCTGGGAAATGCTTGGGGGCAGCAGCCCATCACCTAGCTACGTATTTACCTTTTCTTTAGGATCCTTGGTCCTCTGTTCCCGTTCCTCCTGAAGAACTCGCCGCCGACCCAGCTCTCCACTCACGGCTTGTTCCAAATGAACCAGCTGCTGTAGGGCCACATCCCCAGCCAGTGACAGCAAGTTCATCAGCAGAAATGTGGGGAGCATGGGGGCCACCTCCTCTGATGCAAAGGGAAGGAAAAGAGCAAATGCATAATCAAGTCCCGTCCAACTTCCAGATCCACTCCTTACTCATGTGCTACTCAGAGAGCAGCAGGAGGTGGGGTGGAGCACGGGGCAGTGACTGGCCCAACCTCAACCTGAACAAAAATGAGAGCATGGGCTGGGGCTCCTTACCCTTTAGGGAAAACAGCAGAAGCTGGCTGCCCACTCTAGCCCTGAGCAATCACACTGTGCCCACTTACTGGGGTCCTCCTCAGCGCCATCCTTCTCAAGCTTCTCCAGGGCTTGCTTTGCACAGCCTTGTAACATCTGGGCACAGATCACTTCAGGGCCCTCTGCCAGCTGGTAGGTCAGGCTCACTGCTACCTCTTTGAATGGAATCCAGAGGGGATCTGGATGTGCAAAGCCTGGAGAGAAGGGAGAAGTTGTCACTGCAGCCACAGGACCCAGCCACACCTACTTCAGGCCCTTTGATAGCTCACCCTTCGTGACCATCTCTCGAAGGCGTTCAAACAACCTGTGTTCCTGAGGCAGCCGGAAGGGAGGGAGCCGTTCACCCTGAGAGGGCTGAGAAGAAAACAAAATTTCAGGGTGGGGAAAGACAGCCAGGAGGCTCTCTACTCTCCTCAGGCGACCCATCACCTACCTTCCTCCTGTCTGAGATGTTGGCGATGGCGAGGCACACCTGCTGGGCCAGCCTGTAGTCCTGTGGAAACTTCTCATCCAGCCCTAATGTCACTAGCGTGTCTAAATTGCTTCCTACAATTTCTGGTTTTCCTCTAGGGAAAGGAAAACAGAGTTAAAGGTGGCCCTGGGCAGGATTCTGTGGGAGACAGCAGCAGTGTGGGAAGGTCCCTGTACTGCTGTGGGGATCCTAGAGTCCTGAAGGTCCCCGGGTCCCCTTGTGCTAGGGACTATCTCTACTACACAGGCAGGCGGTGTTCTCTTCATCCAGGAACCAACCCCAAGAAAGCTCAACTGGGCTGACTTCAACTACTGAAGGACAGGGCTTTTCAGACCCTCCCTTCTTTCCCTACTCCACTCTACTCCCTGGGTCTGAGCCTCACCGCGCCATCATGCCAAGAAGCATGATGGAGGAACAGCGCTCCAGAGGAGAACAGGGGACCTTTTCCGTGGCTCGCTCCCACAGCAGCTGAGTCACTGCTGGTTTTATCTCATCCTTCTGCACAAACTCACAAAGCTGAGGAGAAAAGAAAAATAATTCAGCTCCAAATAACAGTTCCCCATTGGTCTGAGACCCAGATGGAAGGGGGCACACATGTGCAACAGTAGGTCTGGGAGGCACTTCCCACTGCACTCTCTGTTTTCCCACTTCCTGTCTTTCCTCAAGTAACACATGCCAATAGCCCTCCTGAGTTCTGTGTGGACCACCTTCTGACTGCACTCCAGGTAGTCCTAGTCATTCTTCTGTGAGGAAAAGGTCAGTGTCTATGGAGGCCACTATTCTTTTTGCCCTTCCGTTTTCCCAGCAAGGCCAAGGTCCTCTTCTTCACATGTGCATCCATTTCAGCCGTCAAGTCCCAGAGCTATTTCTCCAGGCCTGAGTCCACCCTCTCATCCGTATACACCTCAGGAGCCTCTGGTGGCCCCTCTACCCTGTCCATAGTTCTCCACATGGAGACAGGCACAGCATCTCCTCAGCATCTGTTTGCAGCTCTTCTCTGCCTACTGCTGTAGAAGTCCTGAGCAGCAGGCAGCCTGGGAAATATCAAGCCAGCTGCCACCAGAGAGGAACAAAAAAAGCAATCAGGAGGCCAAACCCAGCCAGCTGGTACACTCCCTACAGTGCAGATTCACCTCATTAAAACATAGGGGTCGGCGTTGGAGAGATGGCTCAGCGGTTAAGAGCACTGACTGTTCTGGAGAACCAGGGTTCAATCCCCAGCATCCACATGGCAGTTAACAACTGTCTATAATTCCAAGATCTGACACCCTTACACAGTTATACATGCAGGCAGAACACCAATTCCCATAAAATAAAATAAATAAATATTTAAAAAACAACAAAAACCCACAAGGGTCTCTTAGACTTGAAGGCATCAGCCCATGATCTTGATTTATCTTCTGCAGATGACTTCATTCTTCATCTGGGATAGTAGACTTTCTTTGATTTTTGTCAGAAATTCTCTCCTCTTCCTTCTCTTTCTCTCTCTCAACGTGTCTGAACTTCCGTGACCTGTGCTAACTAGTGCCAGTCACTTTGATGGGGCAAGCCCTTGACCTCTACCATGAGCAGCTCTATCCGTGATCTCTATTACAGCAGAAGCTGAATGTTGCCTGGAACATGTACAGGGTACCTGCTGCAGCCAGGTAAGGTGCCCAGCCTCTCCAGGAACCTCCCTCACAGATCCCCATTCTACACACACGAAGGCTCCAGAGTCGCCAATGGTGCTAAAAACAGCGCCCAGCAGATAGTAAACATAAACAGCATGTGTCATTACTGCTGTTATAGCTGTATAGATTATGCTGCCGATTCGAGAGGTGAATATTTACTTTTGACATTTTTCTAAGTATGTTTTGTGTTTTTTACTATAAGCAAACTATTGGTTTCTTTAAATTTGGGCATTCAAGTTGAGCACTGTGGACACATCTGAATCTGAACACCAAGGAAGCTGTGGCGGGACAGTGAGGCTGAGGCCAGCCTGAACCACACAGGGAGACAATTGCTGGAAACAAAGCAGCACAAACAAGAAATGGGGCTGAACAGATCTCCACACACAGGAAACAGTCACTAATCCTAACCCTGAATGAAAAGGACAGAGCAGGAGACTTACAATTTCCTCAAGACACTGAATGGTCCCCACAGAGGCATCCACTAGCAACAAAGAGAGGTTGTGTACCAAGGCCTGGGCCGTAGCTCTGTGGGAACAGCAGAGATCAATGGTCACTCCAACTGGGAGGCTGAAGATGGTGAACAGGCTGGTAGAATTTCATAACTGCTTGGAGTAGCCTCAGTCAGAAATCCACCCCAGCCTGGGATGGACCTGTCCATGAGCTCAGACCTCCCTAGAAGAATATCCTTCAGCAGGGTAGTAGGAAATCCCCTGAGAAGATGACCTCAGAAAATTTAACAAAGACAGGACCCCAATACCTGGCTGAGTCCCCTTTAGGGCTGAGGTAGAGCTGACGGTAGGCACTAAGTACAGCTTCCCGGACACCAGGCTCCTTAGACCAGATGAGAGGCAGCATGCGGCGAACCCCAAACAGCGCCTGGGGTACCCCAAATTGGAATACCATCACAAAGAACTCAATCACCTCCTGCACCACTGAGAACAAATACAAATGTCACCCATCTCTATGACAAATATCACACTACCCACAGATAGAACCCCTGTTAACACAGCAACATGAATGAGGGCCACTGTCACTGTCCCTGAGAATGACTGCTGTAACGCCTCCTTATGACACTGGCTAAACTAGGTAAACTGTAAAATGTTAACAGTGGTAAACACCCCCCTGACTTTTAATGGTGCGGGCATCAGGGACTGGATGATAGCTCATTGGTTAAGAAACTTGCTGTTCTTCCAGAGGACCTGGATTTGATCTCCCAGTACCTACATGGTGGTTCACAACAAATCCTAACTGCAATTCCAGAGGATCTGACTTCTGCTCTGCAAGCACCAAACATGCGTGTGGTACACACACACACACACACACACACACACGCACAATTCTCATATACATAAAAGTAAATAAAATCTTAAAAATATAATAATAATAAAGGTGCGGGCATCAGTCAATATGAGCAGGCAGAACTGTTTTCCAACCCCAAGAACAGCTCTTTCTGCAGAGCACCCTGACCTACCTGTGGTTGTGTTTTCATACATCATCTTGCTGATGATGCCAATGGCCTCTGTAACTTTCTGGGAGAAGCTGTAGGCATCCTGCAGATACTGTACCAGCATCTCCTGCTTCACCAGCTCATCATCCTTCTGGGATCCTTCAGGCTCCGACACACTAGGAGAGTCTTTACTGTCAGTCTGCCCTGGGGCTGTGTCCCCATGAGACCTCTGTGTGGAAGCTGCAGGACCTAGGAATTAGAGAGGTACAAGACAGTTTTGCTCAGATGTACCTGGGAAGTCAGGTGGCTACTAACATCCTGGGGTATTTCTTTCAACAATGTGAGGGTATGAAATTAGAACCTATTGTAAACCACTTTGGATCCTTTCTTAATAGATTCCCACAGACCTCTCTGGTTTGTACACAAGCACCCTGTGACCGGGCTGTTCCCCTTTCAGAATGGACTGTCCGCCCCCCCCACTCTCCTTCAGCCCTAGGATGTGCTTGCTGACTGAAAGGATTACCTTTGAAGATAATTTCCAGGAGATTCAGGAAGCTGTTCTCCTCTGGGTCTGTTTGGCTGAAGGGTTCAGACTCCTTGAAGTGGCTGGTGGCTTCTCGAGTGAGAATAATAGCCTGCCTGAAAGAATAACAGCCAGTCACCAATTCAGCACCCAGAAGACCATCACTGAAGCCCTTTTAAGGGATCCTGCCTCATGATTCCATCCACAGTACCCTAAAGAAAAGGGATGTGTCTCAAGCTTAAAAAGTTGAGCAGTGGGCTGGAGAGATGGCTCAGGTTAGGAGCACTGGCTGTTCTTCCAGAGGTCCTGAGTTCAATTCCCAGCACCTGCATGGTGGCTCTCAGTCTATCATGAGTTCTGGTGCCCTCTTCTGGTGTGCAGGGATACATGGAAGCAGAATGTTGTATATATAATGAATAAATAAATCTTTAAAAGAAAAGAAAGTTGAGTAGTACCTACTGGGATATTAGGTCACAAACACTCAGCCTTTATTGCTATCTTCAAAGAACTTGGATTTTTTTTTGAAGTTTTTAAAACCACATACCCAGGGCTAGCCAGATAGCTCAGCAAGAAAGGGTACCTAGCACAGAGCTTAATGACTTCAATCCCTAGAACTTACATGGTAGAAAGAGAATTGATTCCCAAAAGTTGTCCACTGATGTTTATATATGTTGTACCCCTACGCCCACTCCCATAAATAAATAAATAATATGTATGTATACACACACATGTACCAAAAAAGCCTACTCCAAACACCTGTATAAAAACCTCCTATGTTTGGAGTTACCAGACTTTCAATAATCTTGTTACTTTTATGGTAGAACTGCACACTGAGGTTCTTTTCTTGAAACAGAGTTTTACAATGTACTCAGAATGACCATGACCTCACTATGTATCCCAGGCTGCCCTTCAGCAGTCAATCCTCCTGCCTTACACTCCCTAAATCCTGGGATTACAAACAAGTGCTGCTGCCCTACAATAACATCTATGCAGCCAGAGCACGGCTGGGAGGCACAGGTCAGCAGGAGAGTCTGTCCTGAGCATATACAAGCTCCTTCCTGGGTTTTACGTCTACAAGAAAACCAGAAAGGCAGCAAGTGGCCCACAGCTGGTTTATGTGATGTTGGGGATTGAAGTCGAGGTGAGCACTCTACCAACTGAGACACATCTCCATCCCTTTTCATGTTCTGGAGGTAGAGCTTAACTACACAGCCCTGGCTGTAAGGAAGACTTGTTGTTTAGACTTTGCTGGCTTTGAACGCATAGCAACCTGCTTTTGCCTCCTGAGTACTGGGGTTATAGGCATACACTATCATACAAGGTTCACTGTTGTCTGTGAGGTGCCTGGGAGCAAGTGCAGGACCTTGAATAGGCCAGGTAAATGCTTTACCACTGGGCTAGACCTCCAGGACTGGGAGAGGCTTCTTGTTTTGTTTGCCTCTGGGGCTCTGGGGATTGAACCTGGAGCTTTATGCATACTCACGGTCTACCACTGATACACCCCCAGCTCTTTGTAAACTCTGAGACAGATCACTTACGGTAGGCCTCAGTAATCTTTCCCAAGTAGACTGAATTACAGGCCTGTGCCATAGACTGGGCTTCTGAGTAGTTTTATTATTATTATTATTATTATTATTTTTTTTTTTTTGAGATAGGGTTTCTCTGTGTCACAACCCTGGTTGTCCTGGAACTCACTCTGTGGACCAGGCTGTCCTTGAACTCACTGAGATCCACCTGCCTCTGCCTCCCTAATGCTAGTATTAAAAGCATGAGCCACTACTGCCTGGCTGAGTGTCTAAAAAACATCTTAAAAAGTAGAAAGGCAGTTGCAGAATATGCATTTGCTTAGACATTACTACAGTAAAAATACCTATTACCTCTGGTAGCAGCATACTTAAGTACAAATCAATTTTTTGTTGTTTTTTGAGACAGGGTTTACCTGTGTAGTCTTGACCGTTCTGAAACTCGATCTGTAGACCAGGCTGGCCTCAAACTCAGAGATCCACCTGCCTATAGCCAGATGTTTCCAGCCCGTCCCACAGCCACTTTATCCCAAATAATTACACAAAGGCTTATATTAATTACAAACTGTTTGGCCTATGGCTCGGGCTAGCTCTTACAAACTAACTCAATCCATTTTCATTCGTCTGTGTATTGCCACATGGCTTGTAACGTACCTGTGTGTCTTTACATCTTGCTTCTTTTGGTAGCCTGACTCTACCTTCCTTCCCTTTATCTATGGTCAGATTTCCCGCCTGTCTATAAACTGGCTTGCCATTGGTTAAAACAGCCTCTCTAGTAAACAACAGTATTCACAGCATACAGAAAGACACCCCACATCACCTGCCTCTGCCTCCCGATACTGGGATTAAAGGTGAGCGACATCACCACCTGGAGTACTAATCATTTTTAAAGACTCATCACAGATGTCTCAAAGGTTAACTAACTCTAAATCCACACAGATCTGTTGTGGAATAATCTTTTTTGTACACTGTGAAAATGTGTCACTCTGGTTCATTAAAAAGCTGAACAGCCAATAGCTAGGAAGAATTTTAGGGGCAGAGAGGACCGAGGGAAGAAGGCAGAGCAAGCAGGATGGGCAGTATGGAGACAAGGTAATCAGCCACAAGGCAGAAAGTAAATTAACAGAAATAGTTAATTTAAGAGCTAGTTAGAAACAAGCCTAGGCTATCCGCTGAACTTTCAAATAATGTCTTTTTCTTTTTTTTTTTTTGTGAGCTGGAAGCCCAAAGAAAATTTTATCTCCACAGAGCTGCAGAGAACATCCTAGTCTTCACATACTTGTAACTAGCTTTGGCGAGCAGTTTCCGGATGCGACCTTGCACCTCTTCTGCAGTCTCTGTGTCAGCAATTGGTTGATCTACCTCTTCCTGGGGAAGCTGTAGAAGCTGCTGCAGGGTAGATTTCACTTCAGGCAACATGGCTTCCCATTCCTCCTCTGGGTCTAGTGCTGCAGCTGAATGGGGTCTTGTTTAGTCTCTCTGAGGGTTTGTGACCTTAGGGAGATTACCAAGCTGGATTCCAGGGGCAGTGACTACTCACAGGCAACCGTAGTTCGTCTTTGGGCTCTCATTTCCTGTAATTTCTGAATCTCTTTCTGCAGCGGTCCAGCAAGGTCAGTATCACTGAGCTGTCAGGGTAGAATGCATACTGTGTCACTAAGTGACATGACTATCTTTTTTTTCCCATTTTACCCCTCTCTGCATGCAGCATGTTTACCTACCTTGCAGGAAAAGGGATTATTGGCTAGGAAGCTGGCCAGCAGCTGGATGGCATTCTTACATACTAGCACCGACTTGTCTGCCAGCCTTCCCACTGCTAAGCCCACCACTGCCTGGAAACGGGTCAGGGGGAGCACCTACATGAGAAGGAAAATCAGCTCAAATTTAGCATCACCTAACTGCAGCCTACAGGCCTCATCCAGTGAAAGACAGCTGTATATGTGGTTCTACACAAAATCCCAACCCCTGGGCTGGAGAGATGGCTCAGAGGTTGGGAGCTCTGAGTTCAATTCCCGGCAACCATATGGTGGCTCACAACCATGTATAATGACATCTGGTGCCCTCTTCTGTATGCTGTGTACGTAATAAACAAATCTTAACAAAAAAAGGAAAAGAAAAACAAAATTCCCAACCCTAGTTAAAATACAATATTCTGCTGTGATTTTTGCATTATTTGTGGGTATGAACTTCATAGATGACAATGTCAAGTTGCAATGTCCAAAGGCTGAACACACCCATGAGTTTAAACTAAGCTACCTACTCACTCTAAAGAAGCTATTCTGTAGGATTATAAAATATGTGAGCAGCACCACACTGTAGTCCTTAACTGGAGAAGGTACCCTTATCCTTGAAAAGGGCAGACTTTTATTTTTTTAATTTTAAATTTATTTATTTATATTTTACATATAAGTGTTCTGCATATATATACCTGCATGACAGAACAGAGCATCAGGTCCTATTATAGGTGGTTGGTTATGAGTTAGCTCTCCAGCTCCCATGGAAGACTTATTACTGGTAGTAAGAATCTTAAGTCTAGGGCTGGAGAGATTGCTCAGAGGTTAAGAGCACTGGCTGTTCTTCCAGAGGACCTGAGTTCAATTCCCAGCAACCACATGGTGGCTCTCAACCATCTATAATGACATCTGGTGCCCTCTTCTGTATACTGTATACATAATAAACAAATAAATCTTTAAAAAATAAAAAAAAGAATCTTAAGTCTAGGGCTGGAGAGATGGCTCAGAGGTTAATAGCAACGACGGTTCTTCCAGAGGTCCTGAGTTCAATACCCAGCAACCACATGGTGGCTCACAACCATATAATGACATCTGGTACCCTCTTCTTTGTACTGTATACATAATAAATAAATAAATCTCAAAAAAAAAAGAATCTTAAGTCTAGACTCTTCTAGGCAGTTACCAGATTCTGTATCTATTCAAAAAACAAACAAACAAAAACCACTTTTTTGGAGGGGAGGTTAGAGAAATGGCCCAGAGGTTTGGAATACTGGCTGCTCTACCAGAGGACCCCGGTTCAATTTCCAGCACCCACATGACAACTCACAACTGTCTGTAACTCCAATCTTCATAATACAATAAAAATAGAGAAAACAGATGTTGTTTTGAGACAAGGTCAGCTGTCTTCCAACTTTCTATGTGGCTAAGGATGACTTTAAATCACTGACCCTCCTGCCTCTGCTGTCCAAATTCTGCTCTCCTTGGCTTGCCACAACGTACAGCTAGATTTTCTCTTTACTTTGGCAAGTATACAGAGAAATATTAAGAGTCTTAGCATAGACAAGGTTGTTTACCTTCTGTTGGACAATTCGGGTAAAGAGCTGCAAAACACGGCTTCGAACAAAGGAGTTGACATCATGACCATGAGCTTGCAAGATGTCCAGGAACTGATCTCTGGTTTCTCGGGCTGTTTCTTCTAGCTGGTCACCTTTTAGAACCTGCAGTATCATCTCAGCCATGGCTGCTAGCACAGCATTGCGCATCATATAACTCTAAGAGAAAGACATAAAGTTGGAACAAACTTCTCCATGTCTACACATTTCTTCCCTCAATACTTTTGACTTTTGTAAAGGTTACAACTGCTTTTACTAAGCTGCCACTTTCCTGGCCAACTGCCCATGTATTTATCCCCAGGGTCACAGGAAGATGAGTTTCTCAAGGGGATTTGTGTGCTCAGAGAATGTCAAAAAATAAATAAAAGCAAAAAGCAAAGGGTGGTAATGCCTATCTGAAATGCTTGGGACACAGTATTGTGGATTTTGTATATCTGTATACATAGTATCTTAGGGATAGAAACTAAATCTAAATGTGAAATACATCTATGTTTCAAATATATCACACTCATAGCCTAATGATACCACACCAAGCCTGATGACCTGAGTTTGATCCCCAGGAACAATGAAGGGAGAGAACCAGTTCCCACACATATGTACACACTATACACACAAAGGAAATGAATATGTAACTGTGTTTCTCTGAGTTGGAGTCTCACTATGAAGCACTGTCTGGCCGAGGATATGATGAGCAGACCGGCCTCAAGGTCCCAGAGCTCCACCTGTCCCTGCCTCCTGGGTGCTGAGATTAAAGATGTGTGCCGTATATGGCAAATAATATAATTAAAAAACAGAATTGGATCCTTCTATCAGTGCACATTTGAGAAACATTTCTTTTATCCTCTATATGAGGCCACAAAACATTGTGGGATATTTGCTCACACCATGACCTTCTGGTTAGTTTAATAAAGAGCTAAATAACCAATAGTGAGGCAGACGAAGAAAGGCAGGACTTCCGGGCAGAGAGAGGAACGAGGAGGAGGAATCTGGTCATATGGTGGGCAGTATGAAGGACAGGCAATGAGCTTTGTGAAGAGCATAGATTAAAAATTATGGGTTAATTTAAGTTGTAAGAGTTAGTTGGAGGGCTGGAGAGATGGCTCAGTGGTTAAGAGCACTGACTGTTCTTCTGGAGGACCTGAGTTGATTCCCAGCATCCACATGGCAGCTAACAACTGTCTGTAATCCCAAGATCTGACACCATTACACAGTTATACATGCAGGCAAAACACCAATTCACATAAAATAAAAAATTAAAAAAAAAAAAAAAAAAAAAAAAAAAAAAAAAAAAAAAAAAAAAAAAAAAAAAAAAAAAAAAAAGCTAGTTGGAAACAAACCTAAGACCATGCTTTCATAATTAATAATGAGTCTCTGAGTTATTATTTAGGAGCTGATGGTCCAAAGAAAGACTTGTTACAATAAAGCCTTTAAGCCTTATGAATAAGCATCTGCTTTCCTTCCTATTCCTTATAGAAGGCAGAAGAGCAGGTCAGCCGCGGTGCCAAGAAGTCTGTTATGTAATACATCTGGTGGAGAACAAGGCAAGAGCCAGAGAACAGAGTCTCACACAAGGAGTTAAAGAAAATTAGGACAATGAGTAGACTGTCTCTGACATTGCCCAGGAAGCCCCACACTAGGCTGGGAAGAGGCCAGGTAAGCATCGGGAGAGAGGATTGAGAGAAACGGCCCTGGCTGTTGAGAAAGCTCACTGTTTGTGGAAAATGATGCCAGATGGGAGCAAGAGGCTCCAGCTCAAGGACTGGATGGGACCGAGAACCAAAACCAAGTCACTCACAAGACAGGCGTAGAATGGCTATCTCCTCTACCAGAACTGCACAAAACCAGAAAATCAACTGACAGGAAAACAAGATTCATAACTGGGCTCTTTATGCATTTCTCTATAGAAATTGTCAGTGATAAACCTGTTGTCTTTGTGTGAAAACCTATTTTGGGGAAGTCTTCCTTGGTAGCCTAGGCTAGGCACCTTCTTTCCAGCCTTTGGGCCTCAGACTCCAGGGGTACACTTCCAATTTAATCAAAAGCTACTTTCTTTCTCAAGAAACAACCTTGAGGCCAAGTACGGACACGCAAGATTATAATTCCGGCGCTCAGAAGTAGAGGTGTGAATTTAAGGCCAGCCTTGGCCAGACAGCAAGTCTGAGGCAAGCTGAGGCTGTGCAAGACACTACAAGGAGAGAGAAGAGGGGTTGGCTAGGCCGCGATAACATCTATAATTCTGAAACTTGGGAGCCAGCCTGGGCTACATAGCGAGCCCCTTTTCTTTCCTATTCTGCTGTGTATATGTTTGATGTGTGCATGTGTGGGAACATGTATACAAGCACCATGGACCATTTGCAGAACTCAAAGGACAGCCCTCAGTGTCAGTCTGTCCTTTTTCCTTGCACAAACTTACAGGCAAAATACTCGTACACATAAAAATTACTAAAAAAAAATGTAGGGGCTGGAGAGATGGCTCAGAGGTTAAGAGCACTGGCTACTGTAAGTATTCCTGGCACTCCACGTGGTTGAGCCAACATGGCTCCTGTGGGATGCACCGTGTATGGAGGCACGCCCCTGGGCGTGGCTGCGTAAACCTGTGCACACCCCTCTTAAAAAAAGATGCCACGTTTTGGTCACTCTCCTCTCCTCTTCTCTCCTTCTGTCTTGCTTCTGTTTCTGTATCCACCTGGGAACTCTCTTAAATAAACCCTTGTGTGGCCTTGGTAGTATGAATGTGTGTGTGTCTTCTCATGCACAAAACCAACAGCTACTCTTTCAGAGGTCCTGAGTTCAATTCCCAGCAACTATATGGTAGCTCACAACCATCTGTGATGAGATTGGGCACCCTCTTCTGGCACGCAGGCAAACATACAGGCAGAACACTGCATACATAATAAATAAACTTAAAAAAAAATTATTTTTTTTAAAGGAAACAAACTTTTCAACTTTTGGACCCTATGCTTATATATTAGCATGTATAAGTCCTTGGGAAATAATGGGCTTAAACCCCCTAGGTAATCTGAGGTTCCCTGAACTACCTACCTCTCCATCCAGGTGATCTAGCAAAATGCACATGCTCGACATAAGGATAGCAGGGATTCGCTCTGCTAGCTCAGTGAGGAAAGCTGCAAAGCCCTTTGCTCCTGCGGTGTCTCGGCTCAGCTCCTGTGGACACTTCTGTCCAATCTCTCTATAGAGGGAAGAAAACACAGAGATGGCAAGAAAGCTCAGTTACTGAGTTTCCAATAAGGGAAGCCAAGACAGGCAGCCAACAGATGAAGGTATCTCCAACATCACTTGGAGAAAGGGCCTCTAGTAATCCTTTATCCCCTGCCCAGAAAAATGAGCGAGGAGGAGGAGGAAGAGGAGGAGGAGGAGAGGGGAGAGGAGGCACCTTACGATCTCTCCCACTATGCTCTTCATTCCATAGTCTGTTGCCCACAGACTCACAGCTGCCACTAGTATGGAAGGCACGTGCTCAAAGTGCTGCAGCATCTGGATGATCTTCACAGTGGCACCTGTGGAGCACCAACATCCAGCATTCAGGGAGAGACGGCAAAGCTGGGGGCGGGGGCAGGGGCAGGGGCAGGGGCAAGGCAACTTACTGAGCATATGATTATAGCGGACCAAGGCCACCCCAAGCAGGTGCACTATGGCTTCCCTGGTGGTGCGGTTCTTCTGGTGACCAATGGTGGGATTCTCCAAAAGGCGGTAGCAACAGCCAGTAACCAAACTAAACAAAAGGATGGACAGGAAGAAATCAGCAATCTGAAGTCCATCCACCAGCAGTTCTCCTTATTCATCCTGAAGGTTTCTAGAGCTCTGTTCTTTCTGTCTAATCACCTTCCACACCAAGGTGCTTTAGAGAAAGCAATCCTGGAGGGGATTCTTACCTGTGGACTAGCAAATTCAGCAAGCACCATGACACCAGGAAACCAGAATATATAATCAAGATGGTAGGGCAAGGTTACTGAAGGCTTCTCATGTTCAAACGGTCAGTTCAATCTGTATTCAACAGACTGTCCATTTACAGCTGCTGCAACTCATCATCTGTTTTCTGCTTTGGATTTTGGCTGTGTGTGTGAATGTGTTTCTGTATGTATATGTAGGGACCAGAGGTCAACCTTGGGTTTCATTTCTCAGGAACTGTTTGCCTTGGTTTTTTCAGACAGGAACTCTTTCTGGGACCTGGGGCTCACTGGAGTAGGGTAGGCTGGCTGGTCCTAAGTCCTGGAGATCTGCTTGTCTCCACCTACCCAACACTGTGCCATGTTTGGCTTTTGACATGGGTGTTGAAGATCATACATAAGTCCTCATGATTGCATGGTAAATACTTTTCTGACTGAGGCATCTTCCTAGCCATTATTTATTTGGAGACAGGCCTCAGGGTAACCCAGAAGTCTCTATGTAAACCAAGCTGCCCTTGAACCCACAGACACCTGACTCTGCTTCCTGAGTGCTGGGATTATAGACATGTGCCACCATGTCTAGCTACTTATCTTCTGAGACAAGATCTTGCTATGTAGCCATAGCTACTTGTAGTATAGTCTAACTGGCCTTGAACTCCTGGCAAACCTGCATCAGCCTCTCTGGTGTATAGGCATGTGCCACCATGCCTGGTTACTTTCTCCTTCAAACACACTTCATTTGGTTTCTAGACTCTAGACTCATCTAGGATTCTTTGGCTGTTTCTCATCTCACTCTGCTGGCCATGGAGTTCCTTAGTATATAGTTCTTGGATTTGTGCTTTCTCCTAGTTACTCACTTAGTGACGTCATCCAGCCTTCAGGGATTTAAGCACCATTATATACCAAAGGTGTCTCTTCCTTTCAATAGTTGAGCCTAACATTCCGCAGAGGTCTAACAAGCAACTCAAACTGCATGTCTAAAGCAGGATCTGATCTTCCCCACAAATACCCCCAACCTCTCTCTCTGTATCTCCATTATCAACAACTCCTTTTTTCCAAATGCTCCAGCCACCACCCTGGGACAGTCATCCTGGATTATGCCTTCCTTCCTATTTCATACTCAATCGGTCAGAAGATCCTGTAACCCCTAGGAAAAAGAATCCAGCTACTTCTACCCACTCCACGGTCTTGTCGTCATTCCTGGCACTGATGAGACTCTTACCGCCTCTGTTTTCCTAAGTCTATTTCTATCCTATAACTAGGATGACTCCATGAAAGTAGTCACATTAACGTCACTGCCCTGCTTGTGAGTGGCCCCACTGGGCATTATGAATATAGATCAAAGTTATCATGAGGCTTATCAGGCCCTGCAATGCAGCCTGACCCACCAGCCCACCCTCACTCTCTGGTCTACCACTCAGACCGCACTACTACTGGTATGCTGTAGCATCTCTGAGCACATCGAGTGAAGATGTGTTGCTGTTTTACCTTCCTGCCTACAGCACCTTCTGACTGATTTAATAGAGCTGAATGGCCAATAGCTAGGCAGGAGAGGACAGACTTCTGGGCAGAGATAGGAACTCTGGGAAGAATCTGAGAGGCGGGGGATTCACCAGACAGAGAGGGGAGGTGGAAATGGAGCCTGTGGTACTGAGGAAAGGTAATGAGCCATGTGGCAGCACACAGATTAATATAAACAAGCCAATTTAAGTTTTAAGAGCTAGTTGAGAACAATCCTGAGCTAAGGCCAGGCTTTCATAATTAATAAGAAGTTTCCATGGGGCTGGAGAGATGGCTCAGCAGTTAAGAGCACTGACTGTTCTTCCTGAGGACCTGAGTTTGATTCCTAGCGTCCACATGGCAGCTAACAACTGTCTGTAATTCCAAGATCTGACGCCCTTACACAGTTATACATGCAGGCAAAACACCAATTCACATAAAAATAAAAATAAATATTAAAAAGAAAGAAGTCTCCATGTCATTATTTGGGAGCTGGTGGTCCAAAGAAAGACCATCTACACTGCTACCTGCAGCATACGCTCCCGCCTTAGGGGCTCTGAACTTGCTTTTCCTTTTCCTTATTCTTGCTGTTCCCTGAACTACTCTACTCCCACATCGCTCATCAACTTCCTCTGGATGGCACCAAAATATCTCCACCTCAAGGAGGTCCTGCAGAAACAGCTGACTTAAAAATCAAACCTTTCCCCACAAAATTTCCTAGCTCTTCCCTCTACTTTGCTCCAAATTAATATATCATGATACACACTACATACTTTCCTTATTTCAAAGATCGCCAGCCAGGAATGGTAGCTCATGGCTGTAATTCCAGCATTTGGGAAGTTTGTAGCAAGACTATGAGTTCTAGGCTAGCCTGGACTATATATAATAGTGAGTTCAAGACCAGCCTAAAAAAAAGAACAACTCTCCCACCTCCCAAAGCACAAACAACAACAACAACCCAAAATTGCCCTCTATTCTAAAATATAAAGTGTCTATAATGATGCCAACTACATACCTAGGGGATTCTTAGTAAATACATTTCTACAAACGTATGTATTAACAATAAGAAATTTATTGTGGCGGCATATACCTTTAATCTCAGTACTTGAGAGACAGAGGCAGCTGAACCTCTATGAGGTCAAACCCAGTTTGGTCTACATAGAGGCTTCTAGGCCAGAAAGGGTTGCATAATTAGACATTATCTTACAAAAATTATAAGACAAAACAAAGAAAAAGAGAAGGCAAATCTGCAACAAAACCTCATTTCAGAGCTTAGATCCTCTGCAGCTAACTTAACTACCCACCTGACAAATTCTTCTTCAATTACCGAGTGGTTCCATAGGTGACGAACGTTGAGCTGGAGTAGCTGTGTTAAAAGCTGAAGAACTGAGTGTCTCTCTTCCTCCCAGTCAAAGCCAAGGGCTGCCTTGGCCCGGGCCTTCTTACCCTAAAGTGGTCATACAGATGTTTGGGGGTGGGGATAAAACAGAGAAAAGATAATCTAGTGTGCTGTGGGGCCCATATTATCCAGTATCAAGGCAAGACTGAAAGTTCCAGAATGCACAGAATTCCTGTCAGGGAAAGAGATCTGGTACTTGACTCTTCCCTTCTACACCCTAAGCAAGAACGGTAAGATTCCTACAATCACTGGTTCCTTTTCCATCCATTCTCTTACCCCTCATATAAAATGGGCCAGGAATTCCCATTTACCTTCCCACCAACATCCAGGCAGATGAGGCTTGTCTGGTTGGTCGCATTCTCAAAGGACTCCAAGAGGCGTATCAGGGCATAGCAGTTCATTTTGAGGGCATTTAGATGGGCGCTTCTATCTGATACACTCAAAGTTGCATCATCCAGGATGGATGGAAGTTCCTGGGAGTGGCGGGATACCACTGTGAGGGGTAGAATCTGGGAGTTGGTCTCATTGCCTTTCTCCATGGACCCTAACTTCTAAGCACTTAGCACGTGTAG
The DNA here is from genome assembly GCA_004025045.1 of Sigmodon hispidus. NCBI lineage: Eukaryota > Metazoa > Chordata > Mammalia > Rodentia > Cricetidae > Sigmodon > Sigmodon hispidus. The sequence continues at coordinate 51,580 of PVIH01011186.1, read as the reverse complement.
CCATCAGATTACCAAAGATCTGTGTGTCATCTCTCAGTGGTCATGACACAGCTAAGTCCTTAGGGACCCCTGACCCCTGTGCCTTGAATACAGCCTGTTCCTGCTTTCATCCCAGTTACCACAATTCCTCCTTGGCAACTGGGGAATCACCCTTACTGGAGTGAGGTGATTCAAAAGCAGGAAAATTTTTGTCGGTCCGCCCTTACAGTGAACGCACATTACTCTGTATCGACCACCAAGATTACAGACCTGAACAGGTCAGAGGTCCCGGACTTAGCCAAACCAACTGAATCACAACAGCCGTATATCATCACATGGCTGAGGAAACAGGAAATGCTAAGCATGACAAACACCTTCCAGCCCCTACCCCCAGACCCGTAGACACCTTTTATCAGGAATTCCAGGGTATCTTCCTTGAGGCCGGGATCTATACTTCGAAAGTGACTATGAGGGAAAGAAAGTGTGGGTTGAGATGGGAGCCTGCAGAGCCCATTCTCACAGATCAGATCTAAGGAATCAACACGTGAAAATACTTGTGAACCTGTCAAATAATATAGTGGAATCTGAGTAAATGCTCACTATGGATATCAGCACTGTAAACCATTTCTCAGTGAACTTACTATTTGGAATCTCAAAACTGACATGCAAAAAAAATCAGAGACACAGCCACCAGCTCTTTCAAAAGCACCAGCTGTGTAAACACTTACTGTAAAATGCTGTAGATTGTATCAAAGTGTTCCAGCATAGCGAGGGGTCCATGAGCGCGGAAAGCAGACTGAAATGCTAGAAAATGAAGGACACTGTTGAATTTAAAGGACAGACAGGATTTTTGGGTAAATTCTTTCTCTATGTAGAAAGCATTTAGCTGACATGTTTCCTGAATCTTCAATCTTTGTCTTTCATGATCTTGGTTTTCTTTGTTTCTGTTTTTTTAGACAGGGTTTCTCTGTATAGCTCTGGATGTCCTGGAGTTGGCTCTGTAGACCAGGATGGCCTTGAACTCCTCCGCCTCCTGGAGTGATGGGATTATAGGCATTTACTACCACAGGCTGGCTCATCTACTATATCAAAAGCAGATGATGCAGTGGCATATAGCTATAATCTCAGCAACTCAGAAGGCTGAAGCAGGATTATGGGCTGCCACCACCAGGTGCCTTTAATCACATCACTTGGGAGGCAGAGGAAGGCCGATCTCTGTGAGTTAGAGGCTGGCCTGGTCTACAAGAGTTCTAGAGCAGCCAGGGCTACAGAGAAATTGTCTCCGGAGGTGGAGGGGGGTATAGGCAGGAACAAAGACAAGAGTTGCTTCCAGAGACCCTGTCTGTCTGTCTGTCTGTTTGTCATTAAACAGAATCAAAGCCACAAAACAAGCAAAGAGGCAATATCGTAACACTGATACCAACTGATCACTCGGCAGTGTCACTGTTCCTCCACTGTGGTATTTTTTTCTCCTTTACGTAAGCACGTACTCATTTCAGTCAGCAGAGGACTGCACTCATGACAAGGTCAGTGATGTAGCAGCCATCTACTCTATGATGTACACACAATAACAAAATTGCTTACTACACAGGTCTTAGAATGTATCCTGTTAAACTGTGTGACGGTATCTCGTGGAAAAATAACTTTGGAATTATGCTACTCTCTTGTTTCAATCACATTTTTGGTAAGGTGAGCATCTGTAGACTTGTCTTGCCTGACACAAATATTACTGAGGTATTTACTGTTATTTTCTATTTCCTTTACTGTTTGTATACCTGCTAATGAAAATCCTTTGTAAGAACAGGTTGAGAGCCCGGGGAGCATGATGATGCACCCCTTTAATCTCAGTCCTGAGGAGGCAGAGGCAGGCTGACGTCTGTGAGTACCAGGCCAGCCAAGGTTACGTAGTGAAACCTTCTCAAAAAGGAGAGAGGAGCTGAGGTGATCATGTATGTAAATGTAAATGTCCCTTAGTGCTGTTCTGTCCTACCACAAAAACAGGCAACTTAATTATTGATTAAATTGCTTACTTATATTAAACCTCCTTTTCTCCTGTTTGGGTATAGCATAGTCATCTTCTTGCTCAGATCTCCCATACTCAGTCACTGGGCTCTCCTTCATCATGGCCTTGTGCTTTGCAAATATCTTTACTTCTTTTCTTTTAAAGAGGAATTCCTTACTTTCAAAGTTTTATGAGCATATATTCACTGTACAAAACAGGTTTTGTTATATTTTCTTTTGTGGGGAACAAGGCCTCACAATGTCAGTCAGGTTGGCCTTGAACCCACAGAGGTAGATCTGCCTGCCTCTGCTTCTTCAAATGCTGGGATTAAAGGCATGAACCACCACATCCAGCTCATTACATTTTCATACACAAATACCATGTACTTTAGTCATAGTCACCACTTTTCTGTCATAAAAACATGAAATGTTTCATGGGCCATGCTTCTTCCTGCCTCATCCAACTTTGGTACATGTGCTGCTGAAGTGAGCATTTTTTACTTCCTCAACACAAGACGGTCCAGGTTTGTCTTACACTTTCCTTGGCCTGGTGCTGGCATCAACAATTCTTGGTGCAGTCCTGACTTACTGTATGGGAAACAGTTTATAAAAATCCAAGCTCTAGGTACTGAATAGATTCACTCTTGCTCCTAGCTGATGGTCCCAGCCACTAGAGAGGCTGAGGCAGGAGGATTAAAGACTCTAAAGCCTCACTTGGCTGCAAAGTGAATTCAAGGCTGGCCTGGGTAACTAAGAAAGACCATGTCAAAATAAAAATAAAAAGGAGGCTGGTGATATTACTCAATAAAACACTTATCTGGCCATGCACATGTTCACGCTCCAGTCCTGAAAAAAACGAGAAACCAACCCAGCAGATGAGAAGGAGGGGCAAGAAGACCAGGAGTTCAAAATCATCCTCAGCTACATACTCAACTGGAGACTGAGCTGAACTATATGAGATCTTGCTGCAAAAAAACTTAGAAAAAAAAAATTGACAAAAGAAAGAAAAAGCACAAGACAGAAATGTCTTTTCTCATTTCTGAACTGCAAGGAGCTGCCATCTCCAATAGGAGAGAACCTGGAGCCACTAACAACCCTGCTGTCCCAATCAGATGAACTGGGTTGTTTACCCTGTCTTTCCAGAAGAGGAAACAGACGTGTGGGGAAGTTACTTGTTTAAGATCAGAGCGGCAGCCTGGCTCCAGCAGCCAGTCTATATGTAATGCTCTAAAGCAACCCAGTGTGAACCAGCTCCAAGTGGTATCCTGGGGTCTTACTGAGCATACAAGTAGTTAGTAGTCTCTCATAGACTCAGGACGTGACTACACTGTGTACACAATCACATATCACACTGTCCACCGGGAGCCACATGTATGGTATTCCTGCTCGGTGACAATGGAGCTGATGACTTCCTGTTACCTAGCAGTGTTGTAGCCATTGGTGCATTTTCACTGTGCATCTATAAGGTCTGTAGCGCAAACAGACTCACTCTACACTTCAATGATAAAAGTATGGCACAGACAGACAGTTATGAATAGCGTATAATTCTTGATATCTGGTCTCCAATTTTCAGCAATGCTCCTGTTTTAGACTCTGTAGTGCTGGGACTACAGGTGTGCACTATGACATCTGGCTTTACTTGGTGGTGGAATTAAACCTAGGACTTTCTGTAACCCAGGCAAGTAGTGTGGAGTAGAATATAGCATTTTAAAAGCTTATACATGTATACTCTATGATGATATTTCATAATGAACCATCTAGCAACAGATCTCTCAAAAGGTATCTCCCACATTCCATTTGTTAAATGACAAATGACTAGTTTGTCTGCTGTTACAGCTATGTTTCTCCTTTATTTCACGTTTTGGAAACATGATCTAGATTCAAGAGTGTTCCCTAAAGAAAAGGCAGGTTAAATACTATCTCTGTCTACAATTCCTTAAAAAAGCAAAACAAAACAAAAAAACTTTTACTACTTATTTTATGTAGATTGGTGTTTTGCCTGCATATGTATCTGTACAGTACACATACAAGTTAAAGCTAGTTGTGAACTGCCATGTGTGTGCTGGGAATCGGATCTGGGTCCTTTGGAAGAGCAGCTGGTTCTCTTAACCTCTAAGCCACCTCTCCAGACCCTAGCCCACAACTCTTAATTTTACCAGGACTTTACATTGGCACACGGTTAAGAGTAAAAATACAAAATGCTAGAATAACTAGGTCAAGCATCAATACTCAGGGGGAACAGCCAGTACATTTGTGTCTTGAACTCCAGGCAGTGCTACAAAAAGACAGACAGACAGACAGACATAAAGCTATTCTCTTCCCCAGTGGAGTGCCACAGTGCTCTAGAACAGAAGTGATATAATTACTAATTGCATACGGGACGGGATGCTTAGTTCACGGGGAGTCTTCTTACCTCTAAGTTGGGATGAAAGATGCTTAATAGGCAACACCTCTTGAACGACATACTGATTCACACTTCCACTTTTCAGCAAGTCCTCTGGAGATAAGGGCAGATGGAATTCAAAGCTTTGGGGAGACATCCTTCTCTCATTGGGTCACAAGCCTAGAAGCCAAACAGCAAAAAAGTCCATCTAAAGCAAGAGTTCTCAACCTGGGGTCTCGACCCCCTTCAGAGGGTCTCCTAAGACCATCAAAAAGCCACTATAAGCTATAATAGTAGCAAAATCAGTTATGAAGTAGCAAGGAAACAATTTTATGGCTGGGGATCAGCACAACAGGAGGACCTCAATTAAAGGGTGGCAGCATTAGGAAGGTTGAGAGCCTAGATCTAAATCTACAAGTGTTTTGATTTTTATGTGGCAGGAGCATGTCTTTCCGCCTCTTCCTCCCCCTCCTCTTCTTCTCGGTGGTACTGGGACTCAAACTCAGTCTGGCATGCTAGGCAAGTACTTTACTACTGAGCTATAACCTCAAAAATTGTCTGGTCCAATTATTCCCCCATTTTATTTTATTTTCGGTTTTTTTGAGACTGGGTTTCTCTGTGTAGCTTTGGAGCCTGTCCTGGAACTCACTGTGGATCAGGCTGGCCTCAAATTCACAGAGATCTGCCTGTCTCTGTCTCCTGAGTGCTGGGATTAAAGGTAGGTGTGTGTATGAGTGTGAGAGAGAGACCACCGCCCCACTTTCCCCCCTTTCAATGTTCTCCAGTCTTACAACAAGCTACTAATATCATTTTGTAAAATACAAGATCAGAGCCAGGCAAAGTAGCACATGGTTATATTTATATTCCCAGTACTCTAGAGGCAGTAGAATGGAGTTCAAGACCAACCTCTGCTATATAAGACCCCCTCCCCAATATTAGAGCAACCCTAGATGCGAATCTAAGTGTTAAAAATTTCGTAAAGAGCCGAGTGTGGTGGTATATGCTTATAAACCTAACACTTAGACTGAGGCAGGAGGATTGCTGAGTGTGAGGCCAGCCAGAGGTTGCAGGGAGTACAAAGCTGCCAAGAGCTAGCTCAACAAAACAAAGCAACGTTTAAATATTAATGGACTATTAAGTGACAATCAGTATGTACAAACAGCCTTATTGTTTCCATTTTAAAGCGAAACGATCCTTAGACAGCGTCTCATTCAGCACCGGGGTTCCTGGATCCAGGATGAAAGAACATTAACATCGACTTACTTATCTTGTGCCTGATTCCGTAGTCTCCTAATGGAGTGCAGAACGGAACAACCAAATATCCAGACTGGGTAGTAAGGTTGTGCAATTTGCCCATATCACATATTCCGTTTCTGACCTGTCAGACTCACTACCACATTGGATTCCAAGGACATCCCTACCAGACACCGCTGCCGACCGCACACTGGTAAAGGCTGCATCAGGGCCCGAACCTGATTTTCTCAGCCTCTCACTTCCCGCTTCGTACCTTTCCCACACTCACCTGGACACTGCTCACCAGCCACTTCTTCAGCCACGCTGAAAAGGAAGGAAGAAAAACACCAACGCACAAAGCGCGCCAAACGAGATCGTTTCCAAGCTGGAGAAGAAACCAGCCAATCCTCTGCAGGCTGAGACACAGACCCGCCTCGGAGTCGGGCGTCGCGCTTGCAGAGCGGGCAATTCCTAGTTCAAACCTCAACGGCTGCCAGGAGGAGGCCAATCATGACGTAACTGGAGAGACCGACCAATCACAGCACCGGAGGCGGGGCAAGCAGGCGGGGGGCGTGGTCCCGGGTCTGCGCTTTCTCAGGGATCTCAATGGTGTCCTGTCCCCCGGGTGGTGACCCGGTATCCCTCCGCAGGGCGGGAGGCAGGGTCAGGCTGCCTAATCCAGTCCAGGTTTTACCATGTGACGCCCAGCCGGTCACCGATCCTTAAATCCCCGCCCAGTACTGCTGCCTCAGCAAAACCCCGCTGCGAGGTACAAGGGGACCTTGCCGTAGCGCCTGGCTTCCATCCTCCACTTCCCTCACAGCTGAGGACGCCCAAGGAAATAGGAGAGGCTTTATTTTTACGGATCTGGTTTGGAGGCGCCGTACTCTGCGACCGGAAACATGCCGCAGCAATAAAAAAAGACTTGCAGTGGATAAACCGGAAGTGTCTGAGCTGGGCGCGGGGAGAGGGCGGAACTTAAAGGGCGGGGCTTGTTGGCTAGGGCAGTGTGAGCCTAGGCGAGCCTGCTCCCAAGGCTATCTGGGTAAGGCTTAAGATGGCTTCACTTACTGTAGGTCCCATGTGAGTTCCGGTTCAGACTGTGTCCCTTGTCTTGTCTTTGAAATCCATTGTTTGTGTTTGAAATTCCCATTTTTCTGGCTGATCTGGTGCCCTGTTGAGGTGGACAGCGCTAATGGCAGGGAGTCTCCCTTGGTTGGCAAGTAGGAGCCTTTGGAGTTGGATGCCCTTGGCGTGCAGAAGCTTCTCTCTGGGTAAGTGTGTAGATATGATGACCCGCGAACTGCTTGTTATTAGGCAGCGCCGATTCATTCTTTCTCCCTTCCATTGCTAGGTGGTCCGCTATTGGCCCATGTAAGGCTTACACTTCCACCCCCTAAAGTGGTTGATCGCTGGAACGAGAAGAGGGCTCTGTTTGGTGTATACGACAACATCGGAATCCTCGGTAAGACTTGATTCCAGTAGACTGCTATACTATATTGACTATTTTGTGGTAATGTGTTCAGGGCAGGCTTGGCGGCAGAAGCTGGAGACGAAGGCATGCAAGGCCATTCTGAGTTAGAGAGCAGTATGGTGCTCACTGGTGTAACACAGTTGTGCGCTGTTCTGAGTGCCCAAGGCCAGTGTCAGTGTTTGAACACAAACATTCTGGCAATAAAATCTTTTATCTTTTTGCGACTGCCTGTGAGTATATTGTACCCTGTACAATACTGTATTGTATGCTGTTCAAGCAAGGCCTGTCAGCTTCCCTAAAACTGGCCTTGCAGACAGTTGTGAACCTCTAAATGTGAGTGCTGGGGATCTTTGAAGAACAAGTGTTCTTAACTGCTGAGCCATCTCGTCAGCCCTAAAGACTCTACTTTGTACTATTAGGGCTGTGCCTTGTATGTAAGTTCTGCTCAGGGTCAGATGCAACTGTGGGTTGAAGGCTTAGCTGGCCTAAGCTGTCTTCTCTCTATAAACTAACAAATTCTCTCACAACACAGGAAACTTTGAAAAGCACCCTAAAGAACTGATCAAGGGCCCCTTATGGCTTCGAGGCTGGAGAGGAAATGAGTTGCAACGCTGTATCCGAAAGAGGAAAATGATTGGAAGCAGAATGTTTGCTGACGACCTTCACAAACTTAACAAACGGATCAGCTATCTCTACAGACACTTTAACCGGCATGGCAAGTATCGATAGACCAGAATTGGGGACTCCGGAAGAGACCACTGTCACCCCTGGAGAAGGAGAACAGGACATAGCCCTTCGAGGAAAAAGCTCAATGTTCTCTCTGTAATAAAGTGTGAATACGCGCACTGTATGTTTCTCACAGCACTACTCTGGAGTCTGTCTCATTCCTTAGTCCTACGTACGGTCTTCTGTTAAGACCTTTCTTATTTACAGCCCAATCATACTTTTGGTCTTTAGAATTACTATTAGAATCATTATTGCTAGCACTTTCTAACATTGGCCCTTAGTGTATGTTTCTCTTTTTTTTTTTTTTTAAAAAAAAAAAAAGGGGGGGGGAGTCTGGAGAGATGGCTCAGAGGTAAAGCACTGACTGTTCTTCCAGAGGACCTGAGTTCAATTCCCAGCAACCACATGGTGTCTCACAACCATCTAGAATAACATCTGGCACCCTCTACTACATACATAATAAATAAATCTTTTTAAAAAAAAGTATAATCTTAGAGATGAAACCCAGGGACTTTGGGTAATGCTCTGTCACTGAGCTACCCAACCCCTTGGAAGAATATAATACTGTTGTTTCTAAAGATTGCCACACCAATGGGAAATGGGAAAGTGAAATTACGTTTTTGTACTGCTCTCATCAAAATAAACTAGGTTAACGTCTCTGAGAAGTATTTCAGAGGATGGCCTTGAACCATATCCAGTTTTATGGAGTAAAGATCATACTCAGAGGCTGGGTGGTGGTATCACATGCCTTTAATCCCAGCACTTGGGAGGGAGAAGCAGTTGGATTTTGAGTTTGAGGTCAGTAGGGTCTATAAAATAGTGCCAAGACAGCCAAAACTACACAGAAACCCTGTCTTGGAAAGAAAAAAAAAAAATCACACCCAGGATTTTCTGTGTGCTAGACAAGCAGTCTACCAACTGAGTACCACCCCCACCCCCTGGGGGCTGGAGAGATGGCTCAGAGGTTAAGAGTACTACCACTCTTCCAAAGGTCCTGAGTTCAATTCCCAGCAACTACATGGAGGCTCACAGACATCTTTAATAAGATCTGGTGCTCTCTTCTGACTTGAAGGCATATGTGCAAGTAGAACACTGTATACATAATAAAGAAATAAATCTTATAAAAAGGGGGAGGGAGTTGAAGTAGGGGCCGGGTTTCACTAACTTAGTTCTGGAACTCATTATATAGACCAGGCTGGCCTCTGACTCAGAGATCCTGCTTCTGCCTCTGCCTCTGCCTCTGTCTTCTTTGTACTGGTACAGATGTGCATGCTACCACACCTGCCATGTACCACCATGTGTACCATGTAAGTGAGTACACACAGGATATGAAGCTAAATTAGTGATCAAAAGCCTTATCCCAAGCTACAAAACCTGGTTAGTAGAGATGAAATGAATATATGGTTTTATTTATTTTCTGCATATAAAGTCTCATGTTGCTTAAATTGGCCTGGACCTTACAAGCTGAGGCTATGTTTGAGCCCCCAATCCTGTCTCTACCTTCCAGTGCTGGGGTTACAGGTATGTGTTACCATGCTTGGTTCTTGTTTTTTGTTGTTGTTTTGGCATTTAACACAGATATTTTAATATAGGTGTAAGCACCAGGGTTATGAGAGGTGCTCATATGAAAGAAAACTGTTGGAGGCATGAGTGGGCATCTCAGAGACTGAAGTGTGTGTCAGTGCTGGGATCTTGAATATACTAGGTAGTTGTTACACAGTGAACATACCCTCTGCCTGGATTTTGTTTTCCTTAGTGTATATTAATTGCAAAAAGACTCACTATGGCATTTTTATTTACTTATTTTTTTTTTTTGAGGCAGGGTCTCTACATAATCCTAGCTGTCCTGGAACTCACTATGTAGACCAGGCTAGCCTTGAACTCACAGAGATTGACCTGCCTCTGCCTCCTTAGTGCTGGGATTAAAGGCTTATGGCACCATGCTTAGCCTCATTATGACATTTTTCATACTTTTTTTTTCTTAAATAAAAATGAGAAGTCTGGAAATTACAAAAAGGTAGTCCAGGGAACTTTTCTTGCATCTATTTCTTTCATGCAACTTATTCTTTGTTGTTTTGCTTTATTTTTTGCGGGGGGGATAGTCTGGAGGCTGGAAGGATAGCTCAGCAGTTAAGAGCCATCTTCCAGAGGCTGATCTTTTAGGAGACCCACAGCTGTCTAGCTCCAGTTCCTGGACTCTATGGAGACCAGTGTGCAGACATACATGCAAGCAAAACATGTGAATTAATAAAAATAATTTTTTTAAAAAGATGTCAGGTGGGTTGGAGAGATGGCTCAGTGGTTAAGAGCACAGATTGTTCTACAAGAGGACCCTGGTTCAATTCCCAGCACCCACATGGCAGCTCACAACTGTCTGTAACTCCAAAATCTGACCACCTCACAGACATACATGCAGGCAAAACACTAATGTACATAAAATAAGGATAGGGCTGGAGAGATGGCTCAGCCGTTAAAGGCTAGGCTCACAGCCAAAAATAAAATAAGAATAAATAAATTATTTATTAAAAAAAAAAAAAAGAGATATCAGTCTCTAATTGAGGCTCAGGCTGGCCTGGAACTCTTTTGTTGTTGTTGTTTTGGTTTTTAGAGATGGGTTTCTCTCTGTAGCCCTGGCTATCCTGTCCTGTAACTAGCTCTGTAGACCAGGCTGACCTCGAACTCACAGAGCTCTACTTGCTTCTGCCTCCAGAGTGCTGGGATTAAAGTGGTGCACCCACCACCGTTTGGTTTAGGGAGGTTATCTTATTTAAATCGTTAAGGCCTGTGTTAGTGATCTTTTATTACACAGCAGTCCATTCTGAAATGTGATGACTAAAAAACATCAATTCATTTTCTCTGAGTTTCCTTGTTCAGCTAGTTAATTCTGTTTTTGTTACTGAGCTTCCCTAGGGCTAGCATGTCTAAGATATCTTTACTCACATTTGCTGAGTCAATTGGTATTTGAGGGATTTTTGAGAACCAAATTGGGGCCACTGCAAGGACAGCAAGTGCTGTTATTTTCTGAGCCACCTCTCCAGCCCCAGCTGAGGTTTCTTTTGCACAAGGTTTTATTATTTAGCTTCTCTTGAGTCTGTTTAAAAATTTGATCCCCTAGGGCAAAAATGGAAGTGACAAGGCTGGATAAAATGAAACTAAGAAGTCATGGTGTCAGCAACCACTGTGGCAGCCCCCTTTGATCGATGCGCCTGGAGGCAGAGGCAGGCAGATTTGTCAGTTTGAGACCAGCCTGGTCTACAGGGTCCCAGGTCAGTCAGGGCTATACAGTGAAAAACCATGTTTTTAAAAAAGGGAAAAGAAAATGTTTTAATAGAATCTTTGCTTCTTAGTGAAGAGGGAATTAAAAATTGAACCTCACAGCCTGTATAAAATTCTTCCTGCTGTGAGATACAAAAAGTCTCAGTTTCAAGCATAGAGCTGTATTGTTTTTGGTACGGAACAGTATGCAATATTTTCCTTCAATAAACACTGAATCATTGTGTGTAAGGATCTTGGAGCAATCTTCTGCCTCCAAATAGACTTTACATTTCTGGTGTAGAGTGTGTATGTAAACAAGATACACAGTTAAATATGATAAATTGCATAGGAAAAGTAGAGTTGCATAAGACATTTTTTAAAAAGGGGGGTGGGTCATAAATTGTGTGTGTGTGTGTGTGAGAGAGAGAGAGAGAGAGAGAGAGAGAGAGAATGGATTAAATCTAGGACTTCACACGTATTAGGCCTGTGTCTCACCACTGTGTCTCAGCCCTAAAAAGGTACTTGTTAAAGACACAGTGCTTGGAGAAGATCTTGAAAAGACTCAGTGCTAGGAACTGAGAGCTAGGAGGAAAATTAGTAGATAAATGCATCGGGAGTGATCCATCCCACCCCCGGGGACAAGAAAAGAGTTAGGATAGGCTTCCTGAAGGAGGCAACCGCTAAGTTATCTCAAAGGGATGTTAAAAGAGTATTGTAGAATATTGCACGAATCCTAATGGTATTATAGTAAAGCAAAATGTAGATAAAGAAAAATAGGTTACACTGTAAGAGCTAGAGGAGCCAAGCCTAAGCTAAGGCAGAGCATTCATAACTAATAGTAAGTCTCTGTGTCGTGGTTTGGGAGGGTAGTTAATGGTCCAAAAGAAAGCCTGCTACAATGGAGTGGAGGATAACTGGCTTCTCAGGCAGATGATGTAGAAAATGGCCCAGAGGTGAGAAATAGCATGTAGCCAATACATACATAACAAAGCTATGTATAAGTGGTATTTGTGTGCCCAAAGATAGGCCAAAGGTGGAGGTAAGAGTCAGGTCATGAGGAAAATTAAAGGACTTTTAGGGCTGGAGAGATGGCTCAGCGGGTTAAGAGTACTGACTGCTCTTCTAGAGGACCAGGGTTCAATTCCCAGCACCACATGGCAGCTCACAACTGTTTGTAGTTCCAGTTCCAGGCAAAACACCAAGACAAATAAGTAAATAAATAAATAAGTTAAAAAAAAGAAAATTAAAGGACTTTTAACATTTTAATGATATGATGTGGCTACTTTGGGAAATCCACAGTTGCACAAAAGGTTAAATACAGGTTACAAGTGATTCAGTAATGCCACTCCTAGGTGTCATCCAAGAGAATGAAAACTTGTCTGTTCAAAGACAAGTGCACAAAGCTGTGCAATTCATGGTAGTCAAAAGAGAACAACCCGAACCAATGTCTATGACCCTAACCCTAACCCTAACTGTCAAATCTGGTTTCTGGTCTCCGAGTGCGTATGCCTGCCTCGTGTTGTGGGATAGCTGATCGCACTGTGAAACTCTGAGACTGTTAATAAAATTAAAATTAACCTTAGATTGGGAGTTGACAAGAATTAGCCATAGAGGGTACTGGGGACTCAGAGACCCACAGGAAGGACTAGGGAGGGACTTAAGAGATGTGTGGTCTTTTTGGTTTGGGAGGAGAGGAGAGACATTTTTCCTGCTGGGTCTCCAACCAAAAAGGAAGTTCAGCTGGTTGCTTCTCAGCTTCTCTGATCTAGCAGGTTTTCACTTTCATCTGACTCCTGAGTCTTTATTTGTAAATAGAATGACTTAGTTAAAAACCTACATTTGGTAGCCTTGGCCAAGCCGGTGCCAGTGGGACCTGAAATCCTTCCAGTCCATGGTCTGAACGGTGGATTGCTGACTGTGGGCCTTGGGGTGCAGACGGTAGTTAAAATATCAGTAGACTCAAGTGCTGCTCAGCCCTCCAAATACATAAAAGTAATCTTACATAAGAAAGACAAATGTTCATTGTAGAATATAAGAATATATAGACTTTTAAGAGGTCTGGAGATTAGCCCAACCTCAGCCAGTGCAAACTGGAGATAACTAGTGCCTTAAGACTTGTGCTCCTAAGCACTTCAGCTTAAACCAACCTGGGTTCTGCCTGGGGCCATGAAGAGGGCAGAGTCCTGATACAGCATTCCTAAGAGGAAACCGAGAGACCACCACTGAAAGCCACAGATACCAACAAATCTAAAAGCTCTTTCCCCTGGCTGGGGGAGAGTCTGGGAAAAGAATATTTAAGGTCTTCTCCCCCATAATAAAGTTGAACTTGCTTGATTCAACCTGTTCCTGGAAGCTGAGCTGTTGCTTCTGCACCATCTTTTCCCCTCCCCTAAGGGGAAAAGCAGGACCCTGAGCATAGAGGCAACCCCAACTCCTGACCCCAAACCAGGCACCCAAACAGTTTATCAGTTGATAAACAGGTAGCCAAGATGTTGTACAACTACACAATAATTATTTATTTATCCAAAGAACGATGTACCCAAACATACCTCATGGATGAATCTTGAAAACACTTTAGGTGGGAGCTGGAGAGATGGCTCAGCGGTTAAGAGCACCGTCTGCTCTTCCAGAGGACCCGGGTTCGATTCCCAGGACCCACATGGCAGCTAACAACTGTCTGTAGTTCCAGTTCCAGGCAAACACCAAGGCAAATAAATAAATAAATAATAAATAAATAAAGTTAAAAAAAAAAAAAGAAAACACTTTAGGTGAAAGAAGCCAGTCATAGGCTGCCAGATTCTGTCCCACTGAGACGTGCGGAACAGATACATCTACAGAAGCAGAACGTAGACTTGCTGCTGCTGCCAAGGGTGGGAGAAGGGGTGGGGCATGGCTTTATCATTCACAGGGGTCTCCAAGGATGATGTGAAGATGCTCTGGAAGTTAATAGCAATGGATTAAAATATGTGAAAGTGGCTGAGTGGGTTGAACCTGACCTCACAATGTAGCTGAGGCTAGCCTTAAACTTCTTTCTCTATCCTGAGTGCTAGGATTACACAGGTATGCAACCATACCTGATTGTTAAGAGAATATTTTTACATTCTAACTACAAAAATGAAGAAAAAATGTCATGTTGGGCTGAGGCTGTTGCTCAAATGATAGACTGCTTGTTTAGCATGCAGAGAAATCTGAGTTCATTCTACAGTAGACTCGGCATGATAAGTACACACCAGTAATGAGCACTCAGGAGTCCCAGGGCATCCTTGAATGCATAGTGAACTAGTGGCCAGTCTGGATGCACAAGACACTGTCTCAATCTATCTCAATATATATGTATATATATATCTATGTATAAATAAATGTTGTCTCTGTATATTTATATAAGAACATCTCAATATATACACATATATACATATACAAGTATATATGATGTGTTAAACAGTGTCTCTATATATACAAACACATATACAGATATATACATATATATAAACTATGAGCTTACATCTTATCCACGGCAGCAGAGAGAGAGAGGAAGATACTGACTGGACTTGGCACATGCTTTGAAACCTAAAGCCCACACTCAGTGGCACACTTCCTCTAACAAGACCACACCTCATAATCTTTTCCAAAAGAATCTGGTCACACACAGACACACTAAATAAATAAATAAATAAATTTTTAATTTTTATTTTTATTTTATGTGAATTGATGTTTTGCCTGCATGTATAACTGTGTAAGGTATCAGATCTTGGAATTACACAGTTGTTAGCTGCCACGTGGATGCTGGGAATTGAACTCAGGTCCTCTGGAAGAACAGTCAGTGCTCTTAACTGCTGAGCCATCTCTCCAGCCCATAATTTTCAAATTTAAAGACATATATATTGTGGTGGTCTGAATGACAATAAACCCCCATAGGCTCATGTTTGTATACTTGGTCTCACTGTTTTAGGAAGGATTAGGAGGTGTGGCCTTGCAGGAAGTATGTCACTAGGGGCTGCCTTTGAGGTGTCAAAAGCCCACACCAGGCCCGGTGTGTATCTCTCTCCGTGCTGCTGTGGATAAGATGTAAGCTCTGTCTATCGCTCCAGTGACATGCATACTTGCTGCCACTCTATCTGCTGTGATGTTCATGGACTCAGCCTCTGAAAACACAGGCATGCCCCCAATTAAATGTTCTTTGCTTTGGTTGGTCATGATATCTTCACAGCAATAGAAATGTAAGTAAGGGGACTGGGGAGATGGCTCAGCGGTTGAGAGCACTGACTGTTCTTCCAGAGGACCTGAGTTCAATTCCGGGCATCCACATGGCAGCTAACATCTGTCTGTAATTCCAAGATCTGACACCCTTACACAGTTATACATGTAGGCAGGGCACCAATTCACATAAGATAGAAATAAATATTAAAAACAAAGAAATGTAAATAAGACATATATGTAAGGCAATGTTCAATTTAGTCACTTATTATTATTATTTTATTTTACTATCCTCAATGTATATATCTTTAAGACAATATGCTGTGTACTATAAACATATACAACTTTGTTTTTACTTTTTTGAAGATTTATTTGATAAGGTTGGGGCTGTAGCTCAGTTGGTAGAGTTCTTGCCTAGAATGCACAACACTCCAGGTTGGTTCTCAGCAATGCATAAAACCAAGCAAACAAAATCCAGTTACAAAAAACCAAAACAGGCTGGAGAGATGGCTCAGAGGTTAAGAGCACTGATTGTTCTTCCAGAGGTCCTGACCTCAATTCCCAGCAACCACATGGTGGCTCACGACCATCTATAATGAGATCTGGTACCCTCTTCTGTATACTGAATACATAATAAATAAATAAATATTAAAACAAAACAAAACAAAACCAAAACAATAAAGCTAATGCATAAAACATTTAGAAAGACTTGTCTATTATTTTATGTGTATGAGTGTTTTGCCTATATATTTATCAATGTACCATGCAAGTGCCCTTGGCAGCCTGAAGAGGGGGTAGGACCCCTTGGGTCTGGTATTATGAAGGGTTATAAACTACTATGTGGGAATCAAGCCTTGGTCCTCTGGAAGAGCTACTCGTGTTCCTGGCTGTCAAGCCATCTCCAGTCCCTATTTACTTATTTTTGAAACACAAATAACATAATTTTAAGAAATATTTCTTCATTTCTGTTTGTGTATGTGTTTCTTTGTGGAAGTCTGCTGTATGTATGCAGGCGCCTGCAGAAGCCAGAAGAAGCTGTGAGATTCCCTGGTGCTGGAGTTCCAGGCCGTCGTGCGATGCGGGTGCCCTGGAGTAACATCAAAGTGCTCTAAACTGCTGAGCCATCTCTCTAGCTTCTTGAAATTGTGGGCTGAGGATATAGCTTAGTGGTAGAGTTCTTGCCTTGTATGTGTGAGGTCCTAAGTTCACTCCCCAATACTGGGGGGAGGTGTTAAAATGTACACACCTTGCAGTGGTGTTCCCATGAGTCAGTGTGCCTGCCCAACCAGTGGAAGGTCAGTTAGAGAAATTGTATGTTGTGAGGTTTTTCTTGTTTTGTTTTGTTTTTTGAGACAGGATTTCTCTGTGTAGCCCTGGCTGTCCTGGAGCTAGATCTGTAGGTCAGGCTGGCCTCAAAGTCTCAGAGATCTGGCTGCCTCTGTCTCCTGAGTGCTAGGATTAAAGGTATGTGCCTGGGGCTGGAGAAATGGCTCAGCGGTTAAGAGCACCGTCTGCTCTTCCAGAGGACCCGGGTTCGATTCCCAGCACCCACATGGCAGCTAACAACTGTCTGTAGTTCCAGTTCCAGGCAAACACCAAGGCAAATAAATAAATAAATAAAGTTTAAAAAAAAAAAAAAGGTATGTGCCTTCATGCCTGGCTAGTTGTAGACATTGAACAGCTTCCTGGAATGAAAAGTGAGCATCTCCCACGGTTGTCATATACATTGTAGGAAAGGAACTTTTGAATATCTTGCTCCTATTTAGAATTACAGCAACACAAGATGTTAAACAAACAAACAAAAGACAAATTTTTCTGAACTTGGTGAATGTTTGATCCTAGACATTGGCAACTCGTGATTCTAGGGCATGTGATCTCTTTACGCTCAGGAAGGAAACAAATCCACTCACTTCTGCAGCTGCCCTTCACACTGACTGACAATGCAAACCTGTCAGTGCTACTTAGAAAGAGAGATGAAAAATGGGAGCAAAGAGAGCTGATTGTGATCACTTAGAGGTGATGTGGTTTTCACTGCCACAGGAGTTTTAAAACAGCACAGAATGGAAAACAGAAACAGCATATGGTTCTTTTTGCTTTCTTTTTTTCTGGGATAGGTGGCATGCTTACCAAGCCAGGATATCTAACTTAAGGTATTTAGCCAAGATGATCTTGATTTCCCAATCCTCCTGCTATTACCTCCTGCGTGCTGGGATTACAGTGTTTAATCTTGCATCCTAATTTTCTCAGATAAATGATGCTGTACTTTTTTCTTTTAGATTGATTTATTTTTCTTTATATGTATGAATGCTTTGCCTGCATCATGTACAGGATGTGTGTGATTGTGCCAAGGTCAAAAGAGGATATTTGTGAACCCACATGTGACCCCAGACCTCTGGAAGAGGAGCAAGTACATCTCTCCAGCTCAGATGCTCTACTTTCGCCTTTGGGGACACTCATGTTCCAGAAGACATTCATATTTATGTACTTGTATGCTTCCTTGTCTGAGCCAGAATCTATAACAAGTGGAATATTTAGTACCTCTCAAGCCCCCTTAGCATTCCCATCACCTGTGTGTATCATGTATACATACAGCATTTGTTGGTTTTATACAACACACAGAATTCTAGATGGCTGTATTAGGTTGCTGAGTCTGCTGTAACAAAGACCAATAGCCTGGATGACTTAAACAACAGGAATTTATTATCTCATAGTTTTAGAGGCTAGATGTCAGAGATGATGGTGTGGAGGTCAGCTCCCTCTGAGCTGTGAGGGAGACTGTGTGCCTCTAGGCTAGTTTTGGTAGTTTGCTGCTCTTTGGCTTAGAGACAAATGGCTTTGGTCTCTGCTCCCATGGCCAGAAGACAGTCTTCCTGTGTGTGTCTGTATCCAAAGCTCATCATTTTATGAAGTCACCAGTTCTGTTGGATTAGAGGCCCACTCTCCTCCAGTTTTAACTAATGACATTTGCATCAACTCTATTTCCTACTAAGGTCGCTTTCTGACATACAGTTCAGCAGTTCACAACACAGCTCTTAGAGCAGCATTCCAAAGTACTGCCATGCCTTCTTTGAGTCCTTGGAATTTATGGTTCTTTATAGTTTCTACAGGTATGCTTTTATTTTGTTATTTTACTTATGTGTGTGTACATGTGTGCCATATATACATGTTTGGAATTGAGAGGCAAACACTGGGTACCCTTCTCTATGATTCATTACTATATATATATATATATACATATATATTTAACTATTTTTATGTATGTGTATGAGTGTTTTCTTGCACCCATGCATGTATGAGTACAATATGTGTGCCTGATGCCCTCAAAAGTCCAAAAGAGGGCATTGGATTTCCTGCTGGAGTTACAGCCCGTTTTGTGTTGAGAACTGAACCTGGGTTCACTGCAAGAGCAGCCTGCACTACTCACTCACTGCTGAGTGCTGAGTCATCTCCCCAGTCTTCTACCTTTTTTTTTTTTTTGAGGCAGGGTCTTTGTATAGGTAGCCCTGACTAGCCTAAAAAGTCTCTATGTAGATCAGGTTGGCTTCAAGTTCTTAGAGATTTGTCTGTGTCTGCCCCCTGAGTGCTGGTATTAGAGGCATGTGTCCCCTGAGCACTGGTATTAGAGGCATGTGCCCCCTGAGTGCTGGTATTAGAGGCATTTGCCACCACCCAGGCTCTTCCACCCCTGTTACTGAAGCTGGAGATTGTTGCATTCAGGATCTACCTGTCTCTGTGGCCTCAGCACTGGGTTATAGGCATATGCTGCCACACCTGGCTTTTATGTGATGGGGATCTGAACTCCAGTCCTTAGGTTTGCACAGTAAGCATTTTATCCGATGAGCCATATCCCCAGCCCCAGGTATGATTTTAGAAGAGAGAGCTGATGACCAACATGAAGACTTCATCTTGCCAGGACACTGGATTCCACCTTCCTCTTCTTTTCTCCCTCCCTCTACATCTCTCTCTTCTTCACTTTACTATATCATCATTTTGGCTTAAATCAGCGGTGTTTAAATTATGAGGAATTTATAAATACTGGGCTGAGTTGTGTTCAGTGGAATAATCAAGTTCTTAAAGCTTTTTTTGTTTGTTTTTGTATTTTAGCCACAGATAAATCTTTATTTGAAACTCTGATTTTCCTAATTAACATTTTCTTGCAACTCAAGGAGCAGAGTCCTTCTCAGGCTTCAGCCTTCTGCTGAGGCACTATCTCCTTAAATGCCTGATTACCTTCCTTTTCCATCCCTGGCAGCCCTGAGAGCATGTTTTCACTTAGCTTTCCTAACTTCTGGGTTCTGATTCCTCTTGGCCATCATATCTTCAAGTGACAGCCTGCTGCACTTTGACTGCGCAGGGGCTTCTTTTCTTTTGAATTTTGTCTGATTGTCATTTTTTGTGCTTTTCTTCTGTAGTGGACGGGCCAGTTTTATCTGCGAGGATTTTTCAGCTGTTTAAATGCCAATTTAAAAGGTAGAGGGACTCACAGTTGAATTTTGCCCTAAGAAATTGGAAAACTAGGGCTGCAGGGATGGCCCAAAGGTGAAGATGCTGGCTGCTATTCCAGAGGGTTCAATTCCCTGCAACCATATGGTGCCTCACAACCATCTATGAGATCTGGTGCCCCCTTCTGGCCTGCAGGCACACGTGCAGGCAGAACACTATATACACAATAAATAAATGAATCTAAGAGAGAGAGAGAGAAGGAAGGAAAGAAGGAAGGAAAGAAAGACAGACAGACAACTGTGAAACCTTCCTGTTAGTTGTGGCGTATTCTCACCCTTTTTTGGGGGTGGATCATGTATCCATGTATCTGCTGAAACCTTAATGGTGAGGGCTGCCCACTGTTGAGAAGAAAGGCCTTTGAGGCAGAAAGAATCATGGGAAACCATCTTATAGAGCAGTGGGCGAGAGACTAGTGTAGGTAGATTGTAATTTTCCCACTCCAGGGCTTTTGGTTTATTTAGAGCTGTGGTACACAATTAATTTTAAAATATTTTCATCATCTCTCCCTTAGGCATCACTTCCAATTACCCCTCCCTTATATAATTGCCAACTGCTACTCTCCTGTTCTTGTATAGTATAGATATTTCGTTTTGTGTAAATTTATCATAATATATGATCACTTGGGGCTTTTTTTTTTTTTTAAGAAAACAGCAAGACTCACCTATGCTCTAGCATGTACTAGTAATATGTCATTCCTCTTTGCCACCAAATAACATTCCATTGTATGGGTATGCCACATTATATGATTTACCCACTTCTCTGTAGACAAACATTTGGGTTATGCCCAAATCTGAGATGTTCTAAAATGGTGCTGTGAACACTTGTGTGTTGATTAGGGTTAAAGGGTAGTCAGGTCACAATCACCTGCAGCGACCTCTTTCTGTCTCTACTCTCAAAGATTCTGTAAAAGAAATGGCAGGCACGATGCTACGACTGTCTGTGACTCTGTAATCCTCATTTTTCAAAAGAAAGTTTAGCAAGGATTCGAAGCTATCAGGAGCTGTGACCTCTTGTCTTAAATTATTTTCCATTGCTGTGAAGAGTCATAATGACCATGGCTATTTACAGGAGAATTTATTGGAGGTGTGAATATAGTTTCAAAGGATTGGAGTCCATGGCCATCATCACAGGGAACGTGGAAACAGCTGGGCAGATAAGGTGTTGCAGCACCACCTGAGAACTTGCATCTGATCCTCATGTAGGAGCAGAGATAGGAATGTGTAGGTTTTTGAAACCTCAAAGCCTACCTCCAGTGACACACTTCCTTCAACATAAACAAATGTAGCACACCTTTACATAGTTAAAGTAATATTCCACAACAGCCCCAAATTAAATGTTTTCTTTTATAAGTTGCCCTGGTCATGGTGTTTTGTCACAGCAATAGAAAACTAACCAAAACAGCTTCCAAATGCCTAAGCATATCAGATACTTCATTAGTGTCTTGTCTGGGGACCATCTATTATACGGTGTACTTTCTTGTAATCTAGTCAGGGTTGATGGCGCTGATTTGACCTTTTGGCCTCAAGGGACCCTCTTGTCCACTCTCTCCTATCTAGTGATGACACCAGATACATGACACCAGCCTCAGTTTTCTCTCACATTTATTAATACTTGAGATGTTATAGATTTCTAGGTTAATAATCCTTTGCCCAGGTAAAAATATTTATTTTATGTATATATGTAGGCATGTTTGATTCCACATATGTTTGTGCATGTGTGTGCAGTGCTTCTGATGGTTAGAAGAAGGAATCAGATCCCCTGGAATGGGAGTTACAGATGGTTGTGATGTACTATGTGGTTGCTGGGAACTAAGCTTGGCTTCTTTGGAAGAGCAGCGGGTGTCTTAGCTGATGAGCATCCCTCTAGCCCCTGGAAGTTATTCTTAAAAGGCCCCGACCATGTGTTTCTGTATTGTGATGCCGTTCTCTTCCCTGCTCCATTTTTCTTTTCGTTTTGAAAGATTTTTAAGGCCCTCTGTTTTCCCCCCTTGTTTTGAAATTAAGGGAAGATGTGTCTTTGGTGTCATTCTTTTTCTTCCACTGTGGTATCTAGAACCCACTATTTAGTCTGGAAAGGCTCACTTCACTCTGGAAGCTTTTGTTGCATTTGTTTTATAATTAATTCCATATCCATTCATTCCCATTTCTCATATGTCCTGTTTTCTCCTTTTCAAATCCTTTATTACTCAGACATTGCACTGCTTGGCATGATTTTTTAATTTCCTTAATTCCTGTCTCTGCCTCTCTGGCTCTTGGCCTTTCTTTCCTGAGTTGTTTCTAGCGCATGACCACAATTTATTTCTCTTGGACCTGTCTCTGTGGAAATTCCCCAAGGCCTCTATTGCCAGGGAGTTCACCAGGGAGGTCTGCATTGCTCCTGATGGTGCTGAGTGTTGTAAGCACAGATCACTTGGAAATTCTTGTCCTGTTGATTTTAGAAAGAACAGATGCTAAAGCCCTCAAAGATGACTAATTATTTCAGGCAAAAGCATTAAAAACATAATTTGAGGTTATGAATTCCAATATGCAAAAGAAAAAGAGGAGAGAGAGAGAGAGCATGTGCTTCAGTGGGCACCTAATTTGCAAATAATTTTATTTGCAGAACACTTGAGTGCCCGTACTTATTTTTATTAAATATTTATTTGTATTTTATGTGAATTGGTGTTTTGCCTGCACATATAACTGTGAAAGGGTGTCAGATCTTGGAATTACAGACAGTTGTTAGCCGAGTGCCAGCACTTTAAAAACCTTAGTTGCCATTATAGGGCTTCCAGCCTCATGTAGGGACTTTCTATTAGATTTCTAACTTTGAGGAAGACCTTCATGTTGTTTCCTATGCTATAGTGGCACCCATGAGGCCACCATGCTCAAGCTCAACATTCAGCTGTCTCTCTGAGTATCAGCTTTCACTTGCCTTGGTCTTTAGACCATGTTTATTTTCTTGTCAGCTCATGAACATATTTTTAAAATGCCCATTCAGCATCATCCCAGCACTTGGAAGGCTGAAGTGTATCACTTGATCCATCTCAGAAAACCAAACCAAGTCATACCCTCCAGGAAGCAAAAAGATCTAAGAGCCAGGCATGGTGGTGCATGCCTTTAATTCCAGGACTTGGAAGGCAGAGGATGTAGATCTCTGAGCTTGAAGCTAGTCTGGTCTACAAAGCCAGTTCCAGGATAGCCAGGCTACACAGAGAAACCGTGTCTCAAAAAACAAAGACAAAACAAAAATAGAATTTAAAGTAACAATTTTAAAAGAGAAAACTAAATGCCATGTATGGTGATGATGGCTAAATTTAGATAGGTACCCTGATAACAAGATTGGACACAGGTGTGATTGTAGGGTGCCCCTTTTCCTTTTTCTCTCTATTAAATTGGGACACTTTGCTGTAGCTATTAGTCAGGAAGTACTCACACTATATTTGTCATACTTGCTCATGATCATCAAAACTTGAAAAATGAATGCCAGAGGCTTGAAAAAAAATTCCAGAAGGAGAAGAAGGTTGCTTCAGTCTCTTAGGAAATGCTGTACAACCAAAGACTTGGCACATGGTCTTCAGAGTAAAAATAAGAATCATTGAGAAATAGCCTTTGGGGATAGGATGTAGTTCAATTGGCAGAGTGATTGGCTAGCATGAGGAGGGGCCTGAGATCCCCAACACTGAAGAAGCCAGGCATGGCGGCAAACTTCTGTAATCCCAGCACCTAGGAAGTGGAAGTATAGGAGGACCAGAATTTCAAGGTCATTCTTGGCTACATATTAAGTTCAAAGCCAGCCTGAACTACACAAGCCCTGCCCCCTTTTTGTTTTTTTAAAGCCTCTGAATGTGAAGTTGAATGTGCTTTTTTTTTTATTATGTTATTATTTTCTATTTTCCTTTGTATGAATGTCCCAGAGTGAGATAAAAATTTACACTGTAGACAAACTCAAGCTTTCAGTAAAGGTAAGATAAAAATTCTAAGGCTAAGAAAATGCATCACATGTATGATCACACTTATAACTGCTTTTAAGATGTGAGGCATAAAATAATGTTTGACAATGGATGTCTAGGAAAGGGATACTATTGGAAGAAAGAAGAAAATTCTTTAAACAGGTGGTGGTGGTGCATACTTCTCTAATCCAGCACTTGGGAAGTAGAAGCAGGCAGATCTCTGTGAGTCCGAGGACAGCCTGGTCTACAAAGCTAGTTCCAGGACAGCCAGAGACGTTACACAGAGAAACCCTGTCTCACAGCGGGGAGGAGGAGGGGAAGGTATGTGTGTGGGAATTTATTACTTAATGAGTTTTTGGAGGTGGTGTAAAGAGGAAAGGGGTGTGAGGCTGGAGAGAGATGGCTCAGTGGTTGAGAGCATCTCCTGCTTTTGCAGAGGGTTTGGTTCCCACACTCACATCACTTAAAACCATCTGTAATTCTAGTTCCAGGGGATAAGTCCTCTTTTGGTGTTTAAGATCATTAGGCATCCATACATGCAGGCAAAAATTTGTACCATAAAATAAAAATAAAATTTTTTTAAAAAGGAAAGAGAAGAAAAAGACAGGGGAAAATCTCAAAAACAAAAACAAAACCCCCCACCCCAAACCAAACAAACCTGAAATCAGGGAAGTCTAGTTTAGTTCGGCTTTCTGGGTGGGTTAACTAAGTCGCTGTGGTAACCTGGAAGGAACAGTTTAGGGACGAAATTCAATTTAGGAGAGGGTATACGTTGTCAGGCAGGGAGGGTCACGGGGTAGCCAGGGGTCGGACTCCAAGAATATGCACACTCTGCTGACCCACTACAGCCTGTAGGAGTCCAGCCTCCAGGTCACCTGGCTTTCCTTTCGCCAGGTGCTGGGGGCGGGAGCAGGAAGAGTGGCAGGAGCGTCCAGCCCAGCGATTGGCTGGCAGGCACTATTAAAGGCCTAACTCCAGCGCTAAGGCCGCCCTTCGAGGCTGAGCAAACCACTATTGTATCGGCCAGTGGAGGAGCGGGAATGAATGAGAGGAGAACTGTGATTGGTTTAGCTATAGGGGCGGTGCTGAAAAGACATGGTCCCGCGTGGATTGGACCTGGAGCGTCTAACGTCATCCGAGAGGCGTGGCCATCGCTAATAAAGCCGGAGTCGGCGCTGCACCCGCAGTAAAGTTCCACCGCAGTTAGAGGTCCGGGTGGTGCGTGTGAGGCGGAGCTCGGCAGTTCCGTCTGCTCCATCCGCAGCGTCTCCCTGTCTTTCTCCTTGCATTCTCCAGAGAGGGACGGACTTCCTCTGTCAGAAAAATGTGAGTTGACTCTGGTCTAGGGTCCTCGACATCTCCTTACCGACTCTCCCTCCGCAGTGTCCAATTCTGCGGGACGGAAAATGGCGCATTGCAGCAGCTGCAGCGACGGCTGGAACCAACAGCTCGCGCCGCCCCGGGACTGGGCCACCCCGGGATGAGGGCAGCACTCCATCCCGCATCAGCTGCAGCTGCAGCTGCAAGGGGGCGCGGGGGTCCCACGTTCATTGCATCCTCTGCTCTTGTCTTTGTATCTTGGAAGCGCAAAGGGGAAGACGTAGGGTAGGTATAGATACAGACAGGGAACTGGGAGACCCTTCTTGTTGGACAGAATCTGTCTCCTAAAGCCTCTGGGAAGACTTATAGGTGCACCTGTCTATTAGAAACTCGGGTTGCCCGCAGTCTCTGGGTTTGTGCATGCCCCTCACCCAAAGTGTGATGTACCTGCCTGATGACTGTGAGCAAAGCTGCAGAAACTTATTCGCTAGTTCTGTGGCGCCTTGTGAGCAGCTCGGAGAGTCTCGGGGGACAGTGGCATGAGATCCTATGCAGCCGTTTATGCTGAGGTGCTTTCCAGTGATCAAGTCCTAGCCAAGTATTGGAGGAAAAATAGGGAGAACAATGAATTCTTCATTTTATCCAAAACACATAGGGTAGTCTTAGCTGTCTTCAGCATCATCCCCTTCCAAAGATCTGTAACTAGATAAATTAAGAGCTTCCCTTCATGATCCATATACACATAATGAAGGATTTCCTTTCTATTTATTGCCTGGTGCTAGATTTATTTGTGTGTGCTTGCATTCTCTCTCCCTGTCTCTTCCCCCCTCCCTTCTTCCCTCCCTCCCTTGTTTGGCTTTTCCAGACAGGGGTCTCTGTGTAGCCCTGGCTGTCCCAGAACACCCTTTATAGACCATGCTAGCCTCAAACTCAGAGATCTGCCTGCCCCTGCCTCCCAGGCACTGGGCTCAAAGATGTTCTACACTACAACTGTGTTGTGCTTCATTTACTTGTATTACATAAGGATTATAACTCCCTGGATAGGTTAATGTGGAGTATTTCTAGTTCCCAACAAGTAGTAAGTGAAGTGAGTCCTTTAAAAGCTTCACAGTCATTGTATGCTTTCTCTTTGGGTTCTGTGTTTTTGACAAGCCCATAGACTCCTACTGTCTTTATCTGTGTGTGTGTGTGTGTGTGTGTGTGTGTGTGTGATCCTTAGCCCACTCACTCCAGGTAGAAAGAAAGCATGCTGGCTAGCGGGGAATCACGAGTTCTCTGACCTTAGTCTTGTCATTGGTGCCACCGTCCTGGACTCCTTCCAACACGAGCTCCTACCAACTCATTGAAATCCCTGCCTTCAGTCTAGAACTAGATTGCTTAGCTAGCTCAGTTGCTGCTTGTGGCACCCTGGCCTGCATCTTCCTTTCCCTCCTCTATGTCTAGGAAGGAAATGGGAAAGGGATGCTCTAAATGGAGGCAGCCAGTGTAATCTGTTAAGATGGTCTCTCCGAGGGGCTATCACAGCTTGTCTAGATGAGAATTTCAGTTATAGAAAAGGAGATTCATAGTATTAATTCTATTGTGATAAATCAAGGAATTTACTTTTTGGCAACTCTGTGATGTTTTAACCTCTACCTTATTTATTCTTGGACTGCTCTGGCAAGGATGTTTTATTGAGTTTAAGAAATTTCCATTCTCCATCAAATTTTAGATATCTCTCTTCACACTTGCTTGTGCAGCCCCTACTATGGCAGGAAAAAAAAATCTCCTGTAGGTTTGATTCTGGAAACTTGTTAGCTGGTGAATGTCAGAGAGAAATTTATCCTAAAGACCTCACATTTGCTATGCCTGTGGGCCCATGCCTTTAACCCCAGCACGTGGATCTCAATTTTTTGCTAGCTCTGTCTACATAGAGTTCCAGGACAGCTAAGGAACAGGACAGACCTGTGTCAAACAAACAAAAGCAACTCCCCCCAACCCAACAACACCCACTCCCCACCAAAAAATCCCCAACCAACCAAAAAACCAAATCAAGACAAAAACAAACCTAAAATCCACTCTAGATTATTCCCTTCTAAGGCCATGAGAGCTCTTTGCCTTCAGTGGTCTCAGAAGAGAGAGTAGTCCTCATATGCTTTGTAGTGGGGTAGTTCACGCTTTCTCTTCTGACACAGGAGACTAGGAGAATGTCCTGAGACACTGCCAAGTCTGAAGAAGGTTGGGACAGAGCATCTATGCTGCATGCACACGAGGATCATTTCTGGCATTTTTACTTCTGGTCTGTGCTCTTGGAACAAAGTATTGTAATTGCTTTAGGCCACTGATTCAATTTAAATGAAATTCTTATCTTCTCTGCCAAAAATAACACAAATATCCCTGACTCACTCCATCTGTTCAGACTTTGCCTTTGGTGATTCTCCAGATTGTCTTTGCAGCAGCTGTAGTGTACCAGTCACAGTATAAAACATAATCGGTAACTTTGTTTATAGACATAATCACTTTGTCTTTTGTGTTTACACCAGAGTTCAGTTGTCCTTACCGTATAGTCTTTCCTATAAATTTCTCCTCTCCTGGCTTGGGCTTTTCCATTTTATTTCCTGTAAAGAGTTTCTAATGGCCAGGCAAATTCCATTTAGGTCAAGGCTGGCATATTTGTCCCTGTGGCCATTTGCCAGAGGATGTGCTTAAGTTTTTGTCACAGGATAGCCCCAGTCAAGATTGCTTAGTGGGTCTGTGACCCTCATCTAAATGTTAGGAGATCTTTATCCTTTGCTTCATGTCTCTAAGCTACATCTTAGCTCTTGGATTGTAGAGGGGCTAAAATGCCCCCTGTTTTCATTTAGCTTTTGCTTTGCTAGTGTAAGTGAGGATGCATGTGTTTTGCTTCTTGGCTCAGTCACTTTGTGGCTTCTGTCCACAGGTCTGCTCCAGCTCAGCCACCCGCTGAAGGAACAGAAGGGGCTGCCCCAGGTGGGGGTCCTCCTGGTCCTCCTCCTAACCTGACCAGTAATAGACGACTACAGCAAACCCAGGCACAAGTGGAGGAGGTAGGCACCTGGACCACTCTAGGAGATTATCTAAACCAGGAAGCAGAAAGCATCATCTTATCTGTTCTCTTTTTTTTATAGGGGGAAAGATTCTGACGAGCAAAGCATCCTGTGGACTCGCAGGCCTTGGCTTGAGATCTTCAGGCATTGCTTATTTCTTCTGTGTTTCTGCAACCCCCAGGTGGTGGACATCATGCGTGTGAATGTGGACAAGGTCCTAGAGAGGGACCAGAAGCTGTCGGAGTTGGATGACCGAGCTGACGCCTTGCAGGCGGGAGCCTCACAGTTTGAGAGCAGCGCTGCCAAGCTCAAAAGGAAGTACTGGTGGAAGAACTGCAAGGTGAGTTAGTTCCCCACTCTCCCTGCTCTCCTCCGGTGCCTCCTTGAGATGCAGTACCTCTATTGGCCACCAGGGTAGGCTAGAGTATTCGGAACCTCAGAGAAATCCTATGCAGAGGAATTCAGAATTTAGACTAGCGAAGTAGCTTTTTCCCAGAAATTCTCACTTGGCTCTTCTTCAGATCCCAACAGCAATACACTGGTTCAACATATGTATTTAAATACCCACAACTTCTGTAAATGCAGCAAACACTTCACAAAATTTGCCTTTCAGTTGGAATTCCAAGAAAGAATGACCAGGCATCAGGAACTAAACAAAAATGAGGCTGAGGGTCCTGTGCTCCTGCGTTATGACCCTATGGGGAGCAGAGGTCTGTGGATGACCTCACAGATGTAGCCATAGTCTTTCTGTCCTTCCTAAGTCCCAGGGCTCATGTTCTGTCCGTGTCTCCTCAGATGATGATCATGCTGGGAGCTATCTGTGCTATCATCGTGGTAGTTATTGTAAGTAAGTATCGCTGAGGTTGCGATGGGGTGAAGAGGTGGGAAAAGTCCTGGAGTCTTCTCCCAGCCCTGCCTGCCTGCCTGCCTGCCTGGGGAATGGGGCTGCCCTGACTGAGGTACGGAGACTGCTGCTGTGTTTGTCGGGGAGCCTAGGGTAAAGACAAGGAAATGCCTTGATGGGAATTGTGGGTAGACGGCCCCTTCCACTGAGAAGCGGGGATGTGCTGTTTGTCCCTGGCTTGGGTCCAGGGAGACCCTGGGGCTGGGGGCCTGTAACTGAGAGCCCTGCGTGTCTAGTAACGTGGCGTAACTTGTCCTCTTGTTCTCTCCTGTCTCTTTTTTTCTTCTCCGTCTGGGACTTCCCGGTTCCTGTGTCCAGTCTACTTTTTTACTTGAGAATGTACCATCCTTCACTGTTCTCCATTGCCACCCAAGCTCATGTCTTTTTCCTCTCTGTTTGCTCTCTCAACAAACTCCATCTGCCTTTCTCCATCCTGCCCAGGCTTCCCCGTCATCCATCCCTCCTTTTCTGTTGATTCAATTGCACTCTCTTCCTTAACACTAGAAATGCTGCTCGTGCACAGTCTTGGAGTCACTACCCACAGAGCAACAGCTGGTGCCTCCTCCTTAGCTGGTTTTTGTGTATCCCAGAGCTTAACCAGATTGTGGCTAAGGCAAGGAGGAGGCTGGGAATGGTACGGGTGAAGTGTCTGAGAAGTTGGCATGGCTGAGGGAGGGAGAAGGGTATTTGTGTCCACAGTGTCTCCTAGAAAGGCTGGCCTTCAGCAGGAGGGGACCCAGACTGGTGGGAAGTAATAGCTTGCTGCCTGTTATATATATGTTGGTAACCACTACCCTGTGCCCTCATTTGGAACTTTCCCAGGCCTGTCTCGGGTCCCAGAGGTCTGTTTAAAGACCAACTTTGAATCCCTTTTAGAAAGTCAAACTTGTATTTTGTAGTTACTGCTTTTATCTGTCAGTCCAAGATTTTCTATGTCTTTGGGGAATTTCACAGCCTTTTACTGTGTTCCCTGTACTAGAAAACAAGTACTTACTGATTATAAAAACAGCAGGAGACACTTACTTTCTCCTAGAAGCCTTCCCATGTACTTCTGGCTAGAAGGGGTTGTTGTCTCCTCACGTTTTCTGAAACATTCTATGTTGTTCATGAGGGCACCAAATACTTCCAGTGAATCAGCTTTCAAGATAGCAGGCTTTCAGGAGCATGCTTTTTGCCATTTCATGAATGAAGTCCTCCAGCTCCCTTGCTGTTGATAATGGGAAATGAGTGCACAGTGATGAGATTCCCAGGCTCCCACGGAACCCCTTCTCTACACACCTCTGCGGCATGAGGCAGGAGGGCCTTTACAGAAGTCCAGCTGGGTCTTAGATGGGAGGGATGCCAACCGATGAGGGTGTGCTGTACACTGCTGTGCCAGCATGGGGTCTTGCTGCTGGAGCTGTCTGCTACTACGCCTTCAGTTTCTTCTCTGGACCCATCCTCACCCATCTGAATTCTGCATTCTTCCTCCTTTTTTTTGCTCCTTTTGCATGCTCCTTGTGTATAGACATTGAAACCTGAGGGTGGGAACTGCTTGGTGTGCCTAGGGAGCTGCCGCTGCGCCTCATGATAGGATGCTGCATGCGATCAACCCAGGTGCTGGGGGGGGGGACAAGGAAGAGTGCTCTCAGACCTTTATTACTTCTGTCCTCTGGTCCACAAGCAGGAAGAGGCTGGGACCATACTTGCCTGGGGTGCCCACTCTCCACGCAGCAGCATTTCTCTCTGCCAAACCACCCTTCTTTCCTTTTTTTCTCTTTGCCCATTTCCCACATTCCCTTCGTCCTGCCTCCGGGCAGGACTGAAGAGCTGGAAGAAAGCGGTCAGTGTACTCTCCCAACGTCCCCTCGAAGGTCTCCATTTTCCCCTGGGCTTCTCTTTGCCTAATGCAGGGGGGTCACCGCTGCAGAAGAACCAACACTGTCCTCGATGCACTCCGAGTTTGGAGCAAATTTACCCTGGTGGCCCACCCAGCCCTAGCCCGGGGATTCTTCCCTGGGTTTCTGCCCCTCTGAGGCTTACCAGGTGTAGTTGGCTCTGCTCTCTTGGGGTGTCAGCCCTTCTTTCTTTTTTGCCCCACTCTGAACCCTCATCGATGTCTTTGCGGTCTCTTTCCCTCCCACCACCCATGTGCATGAGCAGATATGCAACTAAACCCTGGGACTTTGCAGCCAGTTGAAGCCAAGCTTCCCACATCCCCTTTGGTTGCTATGAGATGATGTGGGTTTCCATGGTGTCTGTCATCCCCTCTATGTGTTTTTCCTAACCCAGTCTCATAGTTTATGTATAGAGTAGTAAGAGTTGTATTTCCATCAAAGGCATGTGACATATTTACCAATTTCATGTATTCTCAACAAAGGTGAAAAATACAAATTCCTATCACCACATGGACTTGGTTGTTGTTTGGGGCGTTGTGCGGGCTGGAGGGAGAAGAGGGTGTCCTCTGAGGTTGGCCTGAAGCCAGAAGGGCTGACTTGTGTGTGTGCTTTGGTCTTCCTGAAAATGAAAGTTTCTGTTGGCAGAGGAAGTGGTCTGTGTTCTTAGCCTTCATACCTGAAGCGACCCATCGCTTGCAGGTGCTCGTGACAGGAAGTGATGACAGGAAGCTGAGTGGGCACCGCACACTGATAAACAATTGCAGGCTTTCTGGGGCCTCTCCAGCTGCCTCTACCTGTCACGTTCTAAGGGTTGTGCCTGAATGAGGCTTCCAGCCCACGCTTCCTTTTCTTATCTTGGTGCCTAGCTTACTCCCCACTTTTAATAGATTTTAGTTTTTCAAGACAGGGGTTTCTAGTGTGTGTCACTGTGCTCATCTAATAAACACATTCTCCAGATTCACCTCTTCTGAAATGGCAAATTTGTTTTAGGATCTATTCTTATTTATTTTAAAATGTGAGTGTTTGCCTGCATGCATGTATTTATACCACATGTGTGCTTGGCACCTAGAAGAAGGTGTCCGATCCTATGAAATTAGGTTTATAGATGGTTATGAGCTATCTTGTAGGTGCTGGCAAGAAAACCCAGGTCCTCTGTAAGAGCAGCCAGTGCTCTAACTGTGGAACCATCTCTCCAGCCCCTCCATCACCTCCTTTTAAAACATTGCTCTCTGGTTTCTAAGCCCAGGGATTTTTTTTTTTCTTTTTTGGGTTTTCAAGACAGGGTGTTTCAGCGTAACAGCCCTGGCTTTTCTAGAATTTACTCAGTAGATCAGGCTTGCCTCGAACTCACAGAGATCCACCTGCTTTTGCCTCCCGAATGCTGGAATTAAAGGTGTGTGCCACCACCCCCTGGCAGCCCAGGGAAATTTTATTGGTTTTTCAAGACAAGGTTTCTCTGTGAATCCCTGACTGGCTTCAAACTCAGAGAGCTGCCTGCCTCTGCCTTTTGAGTACTGGGATTAAATGCACACACCACCACTTGTGTTTTGTTTTGTTTTGTTTTTTTAATTTTATTTAGGGCTGGAGAGTTGGCTTATTAAATGCATATACCACCACTTGTGTTTTGTTTTGTTTTTTAATTTTATTTAGGGCTGGAGAGTTGGCTTACTGCTTTTGCAGAGGACCAAGGCTTGATTTGCAGCACCCATATGATGGTTCACAATCATCAGTCCTAAGGGATCTAATGCTTTCTTCTGGTACTGGGCATACAGGTGGTGCACATACATACATGCAGGCAAAATACTTATACACATAAAGCAATAAAATAAATAAATCTGAAAAAAGACTTTCAGAGGACAGGGATGTGATTCTGGCACCATGTAGCAGGTCACAGCTAGCTTAACTTCAGCTCCTTGCCTGACCTCTGCAGGCTGTGCATGATGTGGTGCATAGACACACACTCAGGCGCATACACAGGCACACACACACACACACACACACACACACACACACACAAGCACGCACACATCAATGTTTTTTAAAAGGTGTTTGTTTTTATTTTATGTGTATACTTGTTTCTCCTGCGTGTATGTCTTTGTACCACATGCAGACTTGGTGCCCAGGGAAGCAAGAAGAGGACTTTGGATTCCCTAGAATAAGTTATAGGTGGTTATGAGCTGCCAAGGGGGTGCTGGAAGCCAGGTTCAGGTCCCCAAGAAGAGCAACAGTGTTGTTAGCCACTGAGCTATCTCTGTAGCATCCCCATTTTATTTATTTGACAATAGACGTCATAATCCACAGTTTTTATATGCTAAGTTGTACTATATCTACAACATACATCATAGCAATGAGCACAGGAAACCTCTCTGGTAGCTGAGGGAGTCTGAGAATCACAGACTCCTGGAACTGTCTGAAGGGTCATAACTTTAGTTTTTGATTTTGCAACAGTGAGGATATAGCCTTGGCAGGCCTCTGAGGGCCTTGGCTTCACACCTTGAAACTGCATATGCTAAGGATGAGGACCTAGGGATCTGTTGGGACCAGCAGGGAGAAAGACAAGAAAGAAGAAAAACTTGGCTCTGTAGACACCAAGTGTTTTTATTTTGACAGTGTATGTGAGCGCTGGCCAGCCCCTACCCTTGCCCCTCGCCCCTTCCCTTCACTTGCCCGGCTCTCACACTGCACTTCAAACGGGGCCTTTAGGGTTAAGCCTCCACCCACAATTCTACCCTCCCGTCGTCACCTCTCTTCATTAGCCCAGGATCTTCTCAACAGTGAAGGATGGCAGAGACCTGTACAGGCCAGGACCGGTACCTCACTCCCAGATGTCATGCCTCCTTCAGGCATTTTCAGTCCCACACCTCAGCACACAGTCCTTTCGGTAGCTAGAACATGGGTACTCTGCTTTTTACTTGGAGACAAGAGAGCGGCTACCCAGAGTGCCTCAGCATCTTGGTGGACCCTAACAAAGAAGCTGGGAGGAAATGGAACACAATGGGTTTCAAATGTGGCAATTCCAAAAGCAGGCACTGAGGACACTGCGGGAACATCTGGGACTCGCACATTGGGTTCGTCCCAGGTCTGGGGGGCAGGTATCTAATTAGGAGCGGGCTGCTCTACAGACTCACCTTGCTGTCTCCGGAGTCCCAGGAACAACAGTGCAAGAAGGAAGAGGATGCTGGCAAAGATGACCCCAAAGGCTGTTTTCTGCTCTGTGGGCGAGAGTGAGCAGAGCCACATGCTGAGTCCTCACCCCGGCGCACCCCTCCCCTTAGGAGACGAGCCCTGGATCCACACTGGAGGCACCTGCATTTGTTCAAGGCTCTCACACTTATGTATTACTCTTCTGTCCCTACTCACATCAGGACTCTGTTGTTGTGAGGCAGGCTCTCCCCGGCATCCAAACTGGCTTTAAACTTAGACTCTGACTGCAGCTTCCGACAGCTGCGATTGTAGGTGCACACCACTATACCTCATTCTCCCTTGAACTTCTGAAAATGTTTTGCAGAAGAGGTTGAGGTTATACTAGCGACTAGCAAATCATTGAGGAATAATAGGAACTAAAAACTTTAGTTTGGGGATACTCATAGTCTGGTGAGCAACCAAATGATGTCTTGTGCTCTCGGGTGCTTTTCATTTCGAGGTGCATATCCTTTCCTGCTTAAAACTGCAACATGTTTTGGCCTTTGGGATAGAGTTCTAGTGTGTGGCCCATTGAGGTTATAGAGCATAAACTTGTGAGGACATTCAGCTTGGCTGCTGGTTGCATTTTCTCTTTTCCTATTTACTGGTAGAGAACCTTGGGCAAACTGCTCAATGTCTGCAAACAGCAGCTTGCTCCTGCTTAAGATGAATGCTGGACATGATGATGGGGTCTGTAGTCCCAGCTCCTTAGGAGGCCAGGAAGGAAGATTGCGTGGGCAGAGGAGTCTGAGGCCAGCCTGGACAATAGTCAGACCATTTCCAAATATAAATAGGTGTAATACTTAAAAGGTGAATACTTGGGGTTGGAGAGTTGGAGAAGCAGTTAAGATAGCTTGTTGCTCTTATAGAGGACCTGGGATTCCATTCCCAGCACCCACATCTGTAACTCCAGTCCCAGGGGATCTGATGCTCACTTCTAGCATCCATGAGCATCAAATGTATATGGTACACTTATATTATTCAGGCAAAACATTCAAACATATCAAATATTAAAATCAATTTAGAGAGTTGAGTTTACAATGTTTAGTTGGATGAATGTGCAAATGTAATTACCTTGAAGTATCATTGCCTCTTGCTCTTTCTCTCATATACCCTCAGCTATAGCCATGTTCCCCAAGTTCTCTGCAGACTATTTACAATCTGATTTTCATATGGGCTGCAGTCTGGTCTCAAGGGCTCCCTTCCTGCTGAACTGCCTAACTGGGCTCAAATGTCTGTTCCGGGTCTTCTCTGCCTACCTTGCTTGTCTTTCTAGCTGTACTAAGCTCCTAGTAGAAAGCACCCCCCTCTAAGTGGGGGGTGCTTGGAGCATCCTCCAAGCTTATTATTTGGACGTTGGGAATGTGTAGTGTAGAGGCTGCCACTCTGTGAAAGGCAAGTGCATGGGCATCAGCAAGGCTGAAGATGACCTGGAGGTAGGGGAGCCCCAAGCCCGAGTACGGAGGAAGAGAGAGGACATTCCCAGTACCTATATCCGGGGAAACCCTCATGCTGACTCTCAGGGGTTCCTCCAGGGAGATGTGGGTAACTTGGCAGATGTAAGTGGCTCCTGTGGGGCCAGGCTCAGCCATCACGGTGGAAGAGATGCTGTAGGTTCCCATCATGTTTTGTCTGATGCTGGAGAAGGAGGCACCGGAGACTTGGGCTGGAATTCCACTCAGCTCTTCTCGAATCCATGTCACCACCACATCCAGAGGGTAGTAGCCAGTGACACTGCAGATGAAGGAGAGTGGCAGATCCTTGTTTGCCAAACTCAGTTGTACTTTGGGTGGAGCTGGAGAAAGAATGAGAAGTAAGATCGTAGATGCATCTGATTAGGGCTTGTGAAGGGAGGTTGTGGAGATTGGGCTGAGGATCTGCCTGGATGTGGGTCG
This sequence comes from Sigmodon hispidus, assembly GCA_004025045.1. NCBI lineage: Eukaryota > Metazoa > Chordata > Mammalia > Rodentia > Cricetidae > Sigmodon > Sigmodon hispidus. The sequence goes on along the minus strand of PVIH01011186.1, from coordinate 15,675 downwards.
TAAGAACTTTAAAGTTAGTAACAGGCCAGCATCCTTTTTTTGTTTGTTTTTTTAAATAGAGCTGGAACTTTAACCTTGGGTCTTAACAGGGAGGCTCTTACACTTACGAGCAAATGCTGTACCACTGAGCCACACCCCCCTGCCCCTTGATTTGCCAGTGATTGTACATTGCGATCAGAACTGTTCCCTCTGCTCGCCCTTGATTGGCCACTGCCCCTTAGGAAGTATTGGGAGCATAGCTTGAAGGTCCTTGTCCAGAGAAACTGGACATGTTAAGCAGCAGGACTGTCTTCAATGAGAAAGATGAGAGACCTGCTCTTCCATCCGGAAAGGATGTCAGGAGTGACAAACAGCCTGGTGATCTGTGTCATCTGTTGGGCCAGGCCATATCAAGCTCTTACAACCAAGACCTGAGGTGGCTAGTAATCTGAACAACCCTGATAGCCAGAGGCTCCCCCAGGCTCCCCCAACCAGGACCAGGAGGTGGCTGATATCCTGAATGACCTCTATGCTATCTGTATGACTGAGGCCAGGCCAGAGCCCTCCCTAGTGCTTGTAGCCTATCTCTAGAACCCATCTTCTTGAAAGAAATGACACAGTTTTGATGTAATTACAGGGGAACACCAGGAAACCCTTTCCAAATTATGCTGCATTTAAATTTGTTGGGAATAATCCGCCTGCTATCAGACTCCTCAAGTCTGACCCAGGTTGACAAGCTTAGCAGGAACAGAATTCTCCTCATTCTTCATGGTTCACTTTCCTGTCTAGACATTTTCCTGCTGGGTCCCCTCAAGGAAATGGTCTAAGGAACTGAGGTTACACATGGCCAGCCAGGGCTGAAAGATTCTGGACTAGTTATTATCTCGATGTTCAGTGGGACTCCTCGTCCGATGCCATCTGTGTCTCTGGGATGAAGATGGCGTTTAGGTTGTGGGAATGCATTCTTTCTCTCAGGAAATCCCCTTTGGGTTAGGATTCTAGTCTGGAAAAGGCTCCCAGTAGGCACCTCTATCTTTCCTCTTCCCAGAATAACCAAGGCCAGGCCTTACCCAGGATGTCAAGTGGGATGATTTGTTGAGCTTGGTACAGAGAGGTAGTGATCTGGCAGATGTAGGTCCCCTCATCCTTTAGAGTGAGGTTGGGTAAGGTGAGAGAGGCATCTCCAGCTGCATGTAGCTGCTCAGGCTCCAGCGTAGCACCTTTGCGTTTAGCCTGAGCCTGGCCTGTCTTCCAGCTGTAGACCAGCTGGCCACTGCCTTTGTTCTGCAGCCTCCACTCCACACCAATGAGGTCCAGCCCTGGGGCCATGGAGAAACTGCAGGCCAGCGAGACAGACGACCCCAGCAGCCGACTGAGGCTTTGGGTCTCTGACGTCACCTGGAACTCCACTGTAGGGAGAAAAGAGGATGACTTGTGTATTGTTTCCTCTGTGAGGTCAGATGGCCTCTGAGCTGAGGACAGACAGCTTCTCCAGCCTTGTGCTCTGGACAGCGGAACCTACTGAGTTCATTCCCGTCTAATGGGGCTCTGCAAAGGCAGCATGGCACACGTGGGAGCCTCTGCTTCAGCCTCTGGTGCTAAGACTTCAGACATGTACAACCCCAGCCAGGTTTACTCTTCTTCTTCCATGACTAAAACACTACTAAGTCCTATATGCACTGGATCCCTTGTTATTATGAGTAGCACACTCCCAACCCTGATATGCTTCTGAGATCATTGTTTGGTGATTATGAAGCAAATGGCCTTGACTTTCAGCTGTCAGCTATAACTGTACATGGGAAGAAACATTGGGGGGTTGAAGTGTTGGTACTTCCGGTCTAGTCAGTTAAAGGGGAGAATACATATCTATTTTGACAGAGGCAGAGAGGAAGTATGACAAGATGAATAACTGTTGAAATAGGTCAAGGCTGTGTGGGTGTATGTTATTTCACTTATTTGAAGGGTTCTCCCGTCCCTGCCCCATACAGGGTTTCTCTGTGTAGCCCTGGCTGTCCTGGAACTCACTCTGTAGACCAGACTGGCCTTGGATTCTCAAAGATCAGTCTGCTTCCATCTCCTGAGTACTGGGATTAAAGTTGTATGCCACCACAGCTTGGCTTTGTAGGTTTGAGTAATAATAATAATAATAAGGGGCTGGAGAGCTGGTTCAGCAGTTAAGAGCACCGTCTGCTCTTCCAGAGGACCGGGGTTCAATTTCCAGCACCCACATGGCAGCTAACAACTGTCTGTAGTTCCAGTTCCCAGTTCCAGGCAAACACCAAGGCAAATAAATAAATAAATAAATAAAGTTTAAAATAATAATAATAATAAAAATCGGAGGAGGGCACTAAGCCATGCAAGGCCTATAGTAGATGCAGAACATCTTTCCTAATGTGTCAAGGTTCATTTGGGTAGAGTCGTAGAGGCAGTAGGAATGCCGATCAATACTGTCAGTGACTCAGGAAGCATAGCAGGACTGCATGTTCAAGGTCTACCTGAGCACCTTATAATTTGCCCCTCACCCAAGTGAGGATCTCCCAGCATCCCCTCTTCTGGACTCAGGATATTTTAGAAAGGAAAGATGAGGGTCTATGGGGTTCTCCAAGAGGACCTACATGGTAGATTATAGATTTTGTTCCTTATATCCCATCTCTCACAACTACAGAGAAGAAAGGAAGGGAGGGAGGGAGGAAGGAAGGAGAGAATGAGAAAGAAAGAAACGTGGGGCCACTGAGCTGGTGCGTGGATAAAGGGGCCTGCTGCCAAGCCTGGTGAACTCAGTCCAGTTTCCAAGCCCGCATGGGAGAAGGAGAGACCCAGTTCTCTGATCTCCACCTATGAGCCGTGGCCTAATAACACACTAAATTAATGTAATAAAAATTTAAAATAAAAAGAACCCTTCCTTGGGCCACCGTGTTTTATTTTCTTACCTGCAGTCCTCACAGTACCCTGGGGACTCAGGGGTAGGTTCAGTGTAGGGTGCCAAACATCTCCAGTTTCAGCATCTCCGAGAGTCTTCATCACTATGGAGACACTGGGTCCGCCTTTAGATACCTGCATGTTGCTGATGAACCAAGCTGCTCTCTCAACAGTGGCCTCTGGTCTGGCTTGGAGGAAATACTGGGAGATCTCACAGGTCACTGCCTTCCCGTTGCAGTCAGCATGGAGCAAGGCCTCTGCCTGGGGGATCTGTACCAAGTCCACTGGGGAAAAGGGTGGTACACAGGAGGGATGTTGGATGGACACCACCAGGCAGATGGGAAGCAGGGGTGGGTAGGAAGCCGAGGAAGGAAGGCTTTTACCTGAGGCCTCGAAGATAAGAGGTGGGTCATCTTTGCCCTCGGTGCTCCCTTGGAAATCAGTGATGCCTTCTAGGGAGCCATCATCCAACACTGGTACCTGCTTCAGCACAAGCAGGGCCTTCTCCCTGTCCCCATTGCTGCCGAAAGTCCCTCGGTGCCTGGCTTCTGTCGCCAAGAGGCAGTCTAAAACTATGTCCGTGGCCTGCCAGCGTCTCTCTGCTGCGAGGGGCTCTGCATGGAAAGTGAGATGAGGACCTTCTTCTCCCACATCGGGGCTTCCTACCCCTTCCCCAAACCATGGGCTGATCACCCGTGGAAGCTGCCTCTGGGTCCTGCTGTGTCAGTGTCATCATTTATAAACCCAACTTCTGGGAGGCTCCTGCTACTCAGGCAGCTACTCTGAATCATTTTGGATCTGTCCTGCTCAGAGCCCGAGGGATTTATGTTTGAATATTTTTAGATTCCAACTGTGGAATACAAGGATATTTCTTGAAAGGAATTCCCAGTAAAAAAGACAAAGGAACTAATACTGTCATGGAGGAGAGGAGCTGGGTACTTGCTGTCCCTAGGGATGTTGACAGCCATTTCCTTATTTCCCAACCTGCTTTCTGCCATTGATGTGGCCTCTCCTCTTGCTCATGGAGCCGCCTCCCAAGTGATTTCTTAGCCTGGGAAACCCCTTCTTGTAAAGGGCAGTGAGCGTGTCTTCTCCCATTAAGTGGTGGCACCCTCCCTCTTCCCCCGAGGAAGGCCTTTTTCACTCCCTGCGTGTTTTCTCAGGTGTACTCCTCTGCAAACTGGTTAGTACCACACTCATCTGCTGTGCTCAGAAGGCCATAGGAAGCCTGGCTGTTCTGGGTAGGTGGCTCCCTGGGACTCCCTTAGCTCAGCGCTCCCTTCCCCCACCGCCCAGCCAGATGGAGGCACTCACCAGCCCCTGCAGTCCCAGAAAGAGCCAAACAGAGCAGCAGACACCAGCTGGGCTCCGAGCCCATGGGGGCTGCTCTCAGGCTCTTCCTCGCTGGCTGCCTTCTCCACAGTTTCTCTGCTAGCGATCGATCGATCGGCTGGAGAGAGGGTTCTTTGAGCGCCCCTCTCTTGGGCTCTCCGTTCAAACGCTCTCTCAGCCCGACTCACTTTCACTTTCACTTCGCCTTTGGCCTTTGTAGCGCCAAGACATTAGTAGCAGCACCCAAGAAATCCCCAGGTGATCTCAACACCTGGCATCACCACATCGTCTTGTTTCCCATCAGCCCTGTGAGAAAGCCTGAGAGGGGTTGGAACCAGAAGACAGATCCCAGGACTCTGGACCTTTTAGGTCCACCTGATCCTGTTGGTCTGCCCTGGATCCCTGTTCAGATCGGTGATCCCACAGATGAGATGAGGCGTAGCCTGTCTGTGGGAGTGGAGTTTCAGAAAGCTGGAGAGCTACAATGTGGAGTTTCACTTTTGAATTGTATTTGTGGGGTGTGTGTGTGTGTGTGTGTGTGTATGTGATCCCACAGATGAGATGAGGTGTAGGCTGTATTTGTGGGGTGTGTGTGTGTGTGATCTGTGAATGCTGGGTATTATTTTTTTTTTCTTATGAACTCACGCTTCATGCGTGTTCCCTTGCCCCCGTCACCCCTTCCTCCTCCTTCTTTTTTTGGGGGGGTGGGGTGGGGGAGAAATAGCTTGTAGAACATTTATATCTGTTACTGGAGTTCCTGGGCCCTAAGGCCTGGCTCTGGGTTCCAATGCTTGCCTACACTGAGAGAAAGGGACAGTGTATATAGAACTAGAAAAATAAATTTATTTTCAGTTTTAGCTTAAACCAAAAGTCTTAGTTTCTGCTTTGCTCACAGTGGTGTCACAACTTATAGAGAAGACAAAGCCAAAGCAGAAAGTATATGTGTCTGTAGATAGTGTCTCTCGTGGCCGGTGAGACCTTCCAGGAGGCTTCTGTTGATGGCATTCAAATTTTTATTTTATTTTATTTTAGTCATGTGTCTGTGTGGGTGTATGTTCTGCATTTGTAGGTGCCAGGGAGTCAAGTGTCAGATCCCCTGAAACTGGAGTTCCAGGTGGTTTTGAGCCATCTAATAGTACTGGAAATCAAACTCTGGTCCTCCACAAGAGCAACGTGTGCTCTTCACTGCTGAGTCATCTCTCCAGCCCTTGGCCATTTCACCTTCAGCACGGAATTTTGCCAGCTACACAGCTTCATTTATAATATGTGTTTTTTTATAGCTAGAATCTGGGCCTCCCCAACTTTGCCGGACTTCACATTGGGGACCCTGTTCTTGTCACTATCAGTCTCGGAAGGGCACTTTGTCGAGTGGACACGGGAAAGAGTTCTGATGATGATGATGATGGTAGGGGAGATCCCCCTGGATGGTGCCTCGGTGGAAAGGGCCCCAGGGGCCCCGCCCCACACTGTCTCAAATGTAGGAAGCAGGCTCGGGTTTCCGGTAGTCTTCTTGGATGGGGATGGCGCTGCCTTCCTCCTCCCTGGGGCAGCTGTAAGGACAGGGCTCTTCCGGTTTTGCCTGGCTGTCTGGGGAAAGACAAGCGGCTGAGTCCAGGTTAGCAGTGGGGAGAAGGGAGGATACAGGTGGGTAGAGAAAGGCGGAGGGGGCGGGGCTGGGAGGGGCGGGGCTGGGGCGGGGCTAGCGAGGCTGGGGGGAGAAGGGTGAAGCTGGGAGCGGGCTTCATGGATGTCTAGCAGAGCTGAGATGGTGGGCTGGGGAAAGGAGGGAGGCCTGCCTCTTACTTGCTCCATGGTTTCTTCTTTGGTAGAAGAACATGATTCCACCCAGGATGAAGACCAGAAACATGCCGGAGAAGGTCACAAAAATTCGGATACAGTCTGAACTGCACCAGGGTCTTTGGGCTGTGATAGGCAAGGACACTTAGAGGCTTTGCAGGAGGGTCTAACCTTGGACTCCCTCAGCCCAGTCCATCCTTTCTCCCATCATCATCCTCCCCCAGCTTGACCAATAGTCCCCCATCTCCTAATCTCCTAAAAAAATAACCAGATTATTTTCCCCCTCCTTTGCCTCGCGCTGTCTGTTTCTCTTTCTCCTTCGTATGTAGTGAGTGCTGTGTGTACATTCAGAGTCCAGGGCTCCCTTGAGACAGAGCTCCTCTCTGAACTGGAAACTTGGCTGTTTTAGCTAGAGTGGCTCTGTTTCTGTCTTTCAATGCTAGAGTCACAGATACACGGCTCTGGTCTTTATCGCATGCTTATGCAGCAAGCACCCTTATCCACTGAACTTTCTCTGGTATACCCCATTCTTAGGGGTTTCCCTGCAGTTGCCCTCTTGGCCTCTTTTCTCTGCTTTCTCTGAGGGATGGGGATTAGGGAGAAAACTCACATGACCAGTAGGTATGGAGAGTTGAGTCAGTAAACTGCCTGGTGTGTATAGGCCAGACCGTCCTGGCCTCTGGCATTTCTGGAAGAAACAGATAGAATGAATCACAGCAAGAAATATGCCCCCCCACCTCCACCCCCAGGAGGCACCCGTTGGAAAGCCTGTGATTCTGCAGGAGTGAGACAGAAGGAAGCCAGGTTGGCCCAGAACCTAGCTTAGGGTAAATGCAGAGTGGGCAGTGCTAGGTAGGCTGGCCCGCTGCCCCCAACAGACCGGACACAGGGAAGCCTGCTACATACCTTGGGCATAAGGTAAGTGGGTGGGTGGTGCGTGTGGGCCTGGGGCCTCAGATTGCTGTGTGGTCAGTGCAGCGTTTAGAGAAGGGTCACACTCAGTGCATTCCTGGTCCCTGCACTGCCAGCCTTTGGAGCAGGTGCACTCAGTATTGGCAACGACTGTACAGTTTCGAATGAGAAGACCTTGGGAAAGAGGAGGGTCGGAGAAACAGGATACATCGGCCTGTAGGGACCTGAGGTGTCTACTTACCCCTAACCCTCACTGGAGACCTCCTCAAGGATGCTGAATGATTTTCAGTTCCTATCACCTCATCCTTGCCCACCTCTTCCCCTCCCTCATTGCCACCTGCTACCTTGCTATTGTTTTTGAAGAACGGTTGACAGAAAATTCACAGGCTCAGAAACTGAAAGGAGAAGACTGGCTCATTTTCTTTCCTGCTCACTGCTACTTTAAAGCTTTTTATTGGCATAGCATATACTTCTGTGGAGATATTCACATCATAAGTACAAAGCTTAAGATTTAATATGAGAGGCGGAGCTATGGCTCAGAAAGGTACCTGATGCCAAACCTGGCAGCCTAAGTTCAATCCTTGGGACTCACATGCTAGAAGAAGAAAATTGACTTCCTCAGAGTGTTCTCTTACCTCTACCAGCAAACTGTGGCAGGCATGCACTCCTACCACACTAGTAAATAAGTATGTAAATAAACAGAATTTAAAAGTTAAAAAAATTGCCACGTGTGGTTGTGTACACCTTTAATCCAATACTTGTGAGGTAGAGGTAGGAGGATCTTTATGAATTCGGGCCAACTGGGTGTGAGTTCCAGGACATCCAGAGCTACACAGTGATCGCCTGTCTCTAAATAAATAAATAAATAAATAAATAAATAGTACAAATTAGACTCACAGGTATAACCAGCAGCACATTAAGGAACAGCAGACAGCCAACACTGTCCTCTTCTGGTAACTAACCTCTCACAGAGTGGCTATTACCAACCATGACTTCTGCCACCAGAAACCACTGTGCTGTATGAGTGGAATCATGCAGTGTGACCTCATTTCTGCCTGGCTTCTTTTACTTAACCCTTGGTCAATTACACCTATGCTGTTGGCTCTAACTACAGACCATTCTTTCTCAGGGCTGTATAGTATTCCATTGAATGGATATACCACCATGCATCTATTCTTCCATTCTGCTGCCAATGAACATTTGAGGAATCTCTAGTTTTTAGCCATTAGAAATAATGTCCCTATGATTTCTGGTATGTTTTTAAGTTTACCAGAGACTAACTTGTAGGCATCTGTTGCCCTTAAAATAGAAAGTTCAGTTCAATGTAAGAACCAGTGCTGGGAGCTGCCAATCAGTTATCCCAGGAGGCAGGGTACTGTGCTGGACTTGCAGATCATTGGGTTGAGTGTTGTTGCCTGGAAGGCAACAACATCTGGATGTGGGACAGCACTCTTGGGAGTCCCACAGATAGAAGAGAGATGTAAAACAGTGGATGGCCAAGACCTGCATCAACTCTAACAATTTTCTTTTGCTTATGGCTTGTCAGGACAGAAAGACGGACAATTCCTCTATGGTGCTATGGCCTCTTTTCTGAATTCTGATCAAGTTGCTAGGAGAACTTAGTTTCTTTGTGGCCTGTCAGGAGTTGTGAGCCAGCCTGGACCAAGATCTGCTCAGGAAGTGTAAGAGAAGCCTGGGAAGTGGTGGGGGACTGTGGTGATGGGTGGTGGTGGTGAGGAGGGTGGGGCAATGGGGAGAGGGGGATCGTGGGTGGGTGGTGGTGTGTGGGGATAGTGGGGGGCAGGTGGGAGGGATGATGGGGGGATGGTGAAAGCAAGGCTGGTTCAGGACACTGCTGGGCTGAGCTACTGGCAAGTAGATGAAATGATGTTGCCTTCAGTTGGGAGGATCAGGGACCTAGGGGGTCCTTACTATACCTGAACTTTCCCATTTTAAAAATGTGCGCACTGGGGTCTAGGGAAGGCCAGACCCAGTTGGTCTGCTTCTATTGCCTCGCTCTGGCTGCCTGATACCTTGGGTTAGGCTGAGACCCACAGGCAAAGGTGATGGAAGCCACCCTGGAACACAGGGAAGAAGTTGAGTGCACACTGGGTATCACCAGAAGGCCTTTTGACAAGGCTACAAAGTGAGCCAGGAGCTTTGATTAACGAATTCCCACCTCTGTGGAGGCTGCTGCCAGGGAGAGAGAATCTTATTTCTAAGTTACCTCAGGAATATATCTGCTTTGATGGGCATGGTGGTACATGCGTTTAATCCCTCAGAATTTAGGAGACAGATGAATCTCTAGAGGTAGCCAGCTTGGTCTATGCAGTGCTTCAGACTAGCTTGGGCTATACAGAGAAAACCTGTCTCTAAAAACCAAAGACAACCAACCTACCACCACCACCACCAAAACAATGCACCCTTGCACACAGATTTATTGACTCTTCTTTGCATCTTTCCAGTTTTAGTATATGTGCTGTGGAAGTGAGCCTTTGACTATGACTACTATTCTTTAATACTGTGCTAAGAATGAAGTCCAACAACTGAGCTGTGAGGAAAAAAACTTATTTTATTTCAAGACAAGGGTTCTCTGTGTATCTCTGGCTGTCCTGGCACTAACTATGTAGACCAGGCTGACCCTGAGCTCACAAAGATTCACCTGGAGTACTGGAGTGCTGGGTTTAAAGGTGTGCACCACCATGCCTAGCCCAGTGTTTTGTTTTTTTAAAGAATATAATATTAAGCCGGGCAGTGTTGGCACAGGCCTCTAGTCCCAGCACTTGTGAGGCAGAGGCAGGTGGATCTTTGTGAGTTTGTGACCAGGTTAGGTAGGGCTGGAGAGACCACGCTTTGAAAAACAAACAAACAGAAAAAGAATATAATATTAAAAGGGAAGCCACATGGTCAATTCACAACTAGAATATAGAAAAAAACCCTTTTATTTATATGAAACTTTTAACACTTGGAAAAATAGCTCTGTTTGATTTAGGCACAGTGTAATATTTCTGCAGGAATTATCTGAAATTTCCACAGATAAGGCTTTTGTCATATTTTCTTCAGTGTAACCATCTGGGACGGTCTTATAAATTGTTTCTAGAATTTACTATCTAGTTGCCTCTACTTTTCAGAACATATTCTATTCCTATGTTATTAAAATAATTTCTACTTCCTACAGTCTTTTTTTTTTTTTTCAAAGGCAATGTTTTTTTCTACATGTGAGAAGGTGTCTCTCTGGGAAGCGTCATTTCAAAGGGGCCTCTTTAGGGGTCACTGTTGTAGTGTGCCCCAACACCAACTTCCTGAATCCCTAGCAGAGGTGGGGAAATGACAGCAGAATTTGAAAATAGAGCTACAGACGTCCTACCTTTTCATCTGCAAAAAGTAGAAATTTATAAATTAAGAGAAAGGACAGATCTATTTGCTTTTCCTCCAAAGTGGCTTTTGTGAAAAAAAGGTTGTTATTCCTTGGCTTCTGGTGTTATTTCATAACTTCAAATTCTGAACAGCTGGCCTGCAAATACACATTGTGGGAACATGGGAACACAGGCAGTTTATTGGTTGGAAATTGCTTTTCTGAGACCTGAACTTTCTGGAACTACTCCCACTTAAATTATTCATTCATTCATTCTCTCTCTCTCTCTCTTTCTTTCTCTCTCTTTCCAAGACAGAGTTTCTCTATGTAACAGCTCTGGCTGTCCTGGAACTTGCTTTATAGACCAGGTGGGCCTCGAACTCACAGAGATCTGCCTGCTCTGCCTTTTGAGAGCCAGGATTAAAGGCATGTGACACCACACTGGGCAAATTATGTTTTTTCATTTCTGTGTGTACTCATGTACACATATGAGCACAGAGGACAACTTACAAGTTGATTCTTTCCTTCTACCATGTGGCCCAGGGAATGGCTTTAGGTGGCCAGGCTTGGTGGCAATGGTGGCAAGGATCTGCCTACTAAGCCATCTTAGGCTATCCTTGAACTCCTGTGATCAAGTGACTCACGTCTACCTGCCTTGTAGTTGGGATTACGGGCATGTGCCAGTGCACCGGGCAACATCACCCTTTCTATTGTTTCAATCCTGTCTACAGAGTTCTTCTTACTGATCCTTCAAATCTGCTTATGTTCCACAAAATACTAGGTGTCTCTCCACATGCCCTGTCTGAGACACACCATGTTTCAGCATTGGCTCCGCTTCCCATGAGCCTTGAAGTAGCACTCTGTCCACACCAGCTCCACTAGCCTTGTTTGCACACCCTGCCCCTCTTACCGGAGTTACAATGCTTGCAGCTCTCGCAGTGGGGCCGGGTGTGGTAGTCTGCAGAGAAGGAGACGCCTGGTATACACTGGTCACACAGGGCAGCTGTTCCGTTCTGACTACAGTCACGCACAAAGAAAGTACCTGTGAGCGGACAGTCCAGGATCAAGGTCCAGGCAAGGTGATTCTCAAGACTGCTTGAGCTCAGTCTTACCCTGTGCGCCTCCTTTCATCTCATATAGTATCTCCCCAGCCCCGCCGAGGCCCACTGTTACCTGGCTCACACATCTGGCAGCACAGTCCTCTCCTAGTCAGGTAATATTTGGATGGACAGCTCTTGGAAGCTGGGATGGCAGAGAGCCCTACCAAGGTCCCCAGCAGGCAGAAGCAGTAGGGAGGTGGCCAGGCCATGGCTCCTGCCTATGGAGATCCTTTCTGAGCACCAGCCGCTGTGCCTGCCACACACAGTGCCTCTACTTGGCTGCAGTTGTTGGCAGTTGTGATGGCAGTCTGATGGCACTTGTGGCTTCCCCCCCCCCCTCAGCAGCCTCCACCCCCTTTTCTTTCCTGCACTCTGGAGACACCGAAGGGGCAAACCCAGCTCTGTCTGTTCTTCACAGACACGTGCTCTTCTTGGCTTTCACCCCCCTCGCTCAGTGGTTAACCCACCTGCATTTGCTGCTTCTACACGAGAGGGTGCTGCATGCATACGAGTGCAGCTGCCTGTCCTGGTCATGGGCTTGGACATCTGATGTCCCCTTCTATTCCAGGCATGTCTCCTCTCTCACATCTCTTTCAGAGATGGCCACTTTAAAGAAGTAAAGGAGCCAGATTGCAGACTATATCTGCAGTTCGTGGGATTAGATTAGTTTTAGAATCATGCCATTTTCAGATTCTGCATAAAACAAGTGCCCCAAAACACCCCATTAGCAGTGGAATGACACAACTAAACACGACACAGTTTTGAGAGTTGGTCTTGGATATCTCAAGACAGCCTCAAGTTTGCTTTGGAGCTGGGGATGACTCTGAACTTCTAAAAGGTGGGGTCCTATATGGGCCTTCATAAGCCTGTTAACTAGGTCCCCCGGGGAATCTGATTTGGGGATGTTGGAGTCTCTGAGATGTATGCATCATTGAACTCCTCCACTCTTTCCTTGGTGACTGATCTCAAGCACACTCCTCATTTGGGGGCTTCAGTGTTTTCGCACTGCTGATGAAATGTGATAACTCTGTGGTGGCATCTGGGGGATGTCGGATCTGTGCTCTGTGTCTTGTACTTCAGTTTCCTGTCTCTTCATTTTTCCACCTTCATCTCCCCCTCCAACCCCCCTCAGCCCTTCCAGGGTCCACTCAAAGCCAGGAGCCACAGGGTGTTTTGATTTATAGAGTTTGCTCAAGGGAAACTACCCTCCACCATGTGCCCATCATAGACTGTGACAACTTTGGGTCTGGAGGGAGTTGGTTCCCAGGCTCCAATATTTTCACCATTAATCATAATCTTAAGACAGATGTGACAGGGGTTGGGAGCTGGTAGCTGGCCCTGCAGGAATAGATATGACTCTGGCATTGAGGAACTTGAGAGATAAAGTTGCTGAAGTGGGTTTTGAGTGCACTGGGAACATCCTGATCAGACCACAAACTTCATACTCACCCAAGGCTTCCATTTCTAGAGTCAAAGAAAGGGTCAGGACAGGAACACAACCTGCCTGGCTCTCCTGGAGCAGCCTGGGTATTATGCTTTGATGTGAAGTGTTCCCCAGAGGATCATGTTTTAAAGGCTTCAGTCAGAGCAGTGGTGCTGTTGCGAGGTAGGCGAGGTAGGCGAGGTAGGCGAGGTAGGCGAGGTAGGCGAGGTAGGCAATCGCCATCTGTGAAATGTTCGTTGATGAATTCATTACTACATAGGAAGTGGAGCCAAGTCAAAGTTAGTGGCTTACTGGATCAAACCTTTGAAGGGTCTCTCTGTCTCTCTTATTTGTTTTGAGACAGGGTTTATCTGTGTAGCTTGGCTGTCCTTGAACTCACTCTGTAGACAGGCTGCCTCCAGTCCAGAGATCTGCTTGCCTTACTTCTTGAGTGCTGGGATTAAAGTTGTGCGCAATGACTCTGGGCATATTGAAATGGTTTCTAGGTGGGGAGTAGAACAAAGGAGGTGACCATAATCATGACAGGTCAACATTGTTGGTTTGGAAGATGAAAGCTGAGAACTATGAGCCTCAGGGTGTCCAGGGAGAACCAGGTGCAGCCCAGTGACCCTGACTGGAACAAGCCAAGAGAGACCCAACTTGTCCTGTTTTTCCTGTGTCATATGCTGGAGCCTGAAGTCAGGGGCTCACACATGCTAGGCAAGTGTTCTACCACTGAGCTACATCCCTAGCCTGACACCTAGTTCAGACTTCTGGTTTACAGAACCCAGAGGCAGGGGTTTTATTGAACTGAAGCAGAGATCATAGAGGAACACCATTTACTGGCTTGCTCAAATTGCTTATTTATACCACTTCCTGTCTAGGCATGGCACTGCCCACAATAGGCTGGGCCCGTCTACATCAATTTGCAATCAAGAAGATGCACCACAGATTAATCTGATGGAGGGTTCTTTAATTGAGACTTCTTCTTCCCAGATAAATTGAAACCAACATTAGTCATCACCAAAGCGGCAGAGTTTTTATTTAACTCGTTCAAAACACTGGTCTCCGTTCAGACCTCTCACTAGAAAGCAGTTTGGTGAGGACACTCTTTCTTTTTTCTTTCTTTTTAATATTTATTTTATTTTATGTGACCTGGTGTTTTATCTGCATGTATAACTGTGTAAGGGTGTCAGATCTTGTAATTATAGACAGTTGTCAGTTGCCACGTGGATGCTGGGAATCGAACTCAGGTCCTCCGGAAGAACAGTCAGTGCTCTTAACCGCTGAGCCATCTCTCTAGCCCCGAGGACACTCTTTTCATCTAAGTTGGTCATGAAAACCAAATACTCCTCACACTTAGTCAAACCTACTGATCACAGTATAAAAAGTATTATGGTGAGAGTTTTAAAATATAACGAAACCCACTGAATCTCATTGCTCTAAATATATTAGTATTAATGTTTTCTCAAATTGTATAAAATGTTGCTATAAATTAATATTTTAGTGACAGCAAATAGATCTTTTATATTGCAAACAAGCAAATGTTTTATCTTATTTTTCCCATAGCTATCTCATTCTTTTGATTTAGCATTGTGATCACGTAATTTTATCTCCCTTTTTAATGTCTCTATATATTTATACAGAATTTGTATTTGAATATGCAAGTCTGTGAGTATAGTTTAGCAAAAAATGCATTATTGGAGCTAGGTTGTGGAAATTATTTTATAATTTCCAAAAGACCAAAAATGTTTAGAAAAATCAAGCTAGAGCTAATGTGAGAACTTCTTCCTTCCTGTCCAGCTTTCAAGTGCCAGATGGTGCTATGCCATCCTCTGGTGGAGAAACATCACCAGTGCTGTCCTCTGGGAGGAAACATCACCAATGGCATTGCTCAGAGGTGATTAGTGAATGCTACAATACTGATTTGTGTAGGTGGAGTTTTTCTGTGTTTCAGCAGCCGTTTCCCAAATAACCAGCATAGAGGCTTACTATTAATTATAAATTCCTGGTCAATAGTTTAGGCTTCTTATTACCTAACTAACTTTTACATTTAAAAGTATCCATCAGACCTGTGACCTTCAGACCCATGGCCTCTTGACCAGCCTTGCTGTACCAGGCATGTATTGCCTTTTGCGGGATAGGCCTCAAATCACATCAGAATGGGTTGGTTATCCCCATAACCTTCCTGCCACTGTTATACCAGGGAACAATACCTTGCAAGGCAGGTCTGCTGTGGAATCATCCTTTTGTACACTGTGAAGATCTGTCACTTGGACTGCTTTAATAAGAATCTGATTGGCCAGTAACCACGGAAGAATTATAGGTGGGGCAACCAAACTAAGAGAATGATGGGAAAAGGGAGGGCAGTCAGAGGAGACAGCAGTCAGCTGCCGAGGAAGCAGGATGTGTGGAAAAGGAGGTAACAGGTCACAAGCCACATGGCAGAGCATTGATAATAAATATAAGAATGATATACAGTATGTGTTCCTCTTGTTCCATTTAAAAATCTATTTTTTTATCCTATAGTTCATTTTACTTTATACTCAGAATTATTCATTTTGTCAGAGAATGTATATCCCTTTTCTTTTCTTTCCTCCCTCCCTTCCCCTCTCCCTCCTTCTTTCTTTTTCTCTTTTTTGGCATAAGGGCCCATGTAGCCTGGCTGGCATAAGGTCCCATGTAGCCTGGCTGGCATAAGGGCCCATGTAGCCTGGCTGGCATAAGGTCCCATGTAGCCTGGCTGGCATAAGGTCCCATGTAGCCTGGCTGGCATAAGGGCCCATGTAGCCTGGCTGGCATAAGGTCCCATGTAGCCTGGCTGGCATAAGGGCCCATGTAGCCTGGCTGGCATAAGG